>UZAN01040691.1:0-24080 GCA_900618425.1 Echinostoma caproni
GATTTCGCCGATCAGATAAATGTTAACGGGTTGCTATGGTAGACATGGTTTATCCGTTAAGATGATCGTTTACTTATAAAAGAATACATTTTACTGATTGTTTTGAATTTACCTGTCGAGTAGGAAATAATTGACTGAAAGCCTGCAAACAATTATCTAATGTTACATAGACTTCTACTGGATGGCAAGGCTAAGCGAAAACGATTTGCGCGGTCGTTTATAACAAAGACAAGTTTCACCGACCGGTTTCTAATAATCTCGAAAGTTAATTAATTTGCGTGTTTTCACCCCTACGCGAACAGTCCGCTCTCGATACATTTCAGTACAGACAAAATAATTCCCCTGCCTAACCAAGGGGCATACTTGACGCCATATTTATCTGAGTTTATCACAAACTAATAGCCCCGTTAGACTTCGCGGTACTTGTTCATCATATTCAAGACATTTATTTGGTCAGTAACTCGTAATATTACCTCCGCGCCTGTTAACTCTGCCAACTCTCTCTTTCTAACCCATTTTTGATAACCATTTCAATAAAGTTTCTTCACGCGTCTTTTAGTTTCTACATTTTGTAATCTTGGTGTTTGATACTCTTCCATTCCTGAAGTTTCCAATGTTTTTAATCAGTACTTAGGTCGACCAAGGGAAGGAGATGATTGCTTGGTCCAGTTATATTTCGGTAAAATTCTATAGACCCGAAATTGTCTGTCTGTTTCATTCTTCAAGATCCATCTTCTCAGGCTAGATGCTTCATAGTGAAAGGTAATGAATGAACGGTGGAGTATAACAGTAACCCTGCAGATTAACCGAGTGTTTGCATCGAAGCAGTCAGATGTAGCGGTGGGAACTAACGCCCGAGACAACGAACAACAATGCAACGGAAACCGATTGGCGTACGATGTGCGGCTGGCGACGCTGCGATTCCTGTCTCATTCTGGAATGATTGAGTCCACCCAGAAGGGAACAGCACAAGGATGAGCGGAAGTGTCGCGTGTCGATATCTGTCCGAATTTGTCAGAGATGAGCAAACAACGTGCACCGTGAATCATTTTTACTGTGCTGTTGAGAAATAACTGTACATGAGACAAACGTGCAAGTGCCTTGTTTTTGATCGAACTAATCCAGATTCATTTTTTTATCGAACTAGGATGGGGGCCCCGAGTAGGTGGGGCGCGAGAGTTCAGAACGGCAAAATAACGGACTCCAACGACTCATCTAGTTTGGATTTTCAGTTGAATCCATCTATGCATCATAGTCTCTCCCCCGAATGTGGATGACACAGTCAGACTTGCTACCGCCTAACTCATGAGAGCGTGTTTGGTAGCTCAGTGGACTGGCTCAAACAACGTTTTTGCACACCTCACAATAATGAAGTATATTTTAGCAGTTTGACTGCAAAAGAGAAAAGCTGCATTTGGAAAACGGGAAACACTTAGTCGGGATGTCCCTACAAATTATTCCGTCATCATATCAATAATGAACTGATCCACAGTCTTGAGCTCATAAAAAACAGTTTTTGCATGCCAGCAGCTCACATCAAACGGTGGAAGATGATTAGTCGATCCACTTTGAACGTGCAACCGATTCACTTGAAGTAACGACGGTTTCACTTGACGTTGGAAGGGTACAGGGAACACATTTTTTCACATTACCCATGATCAAACTTTATCGATCGATAAATGTATTACACGGTAAAGTCATGCTCAACTTAAGAGTCAATGCCGGGTTGACCTTTATGAGTGTAGAGTATAAAGGTAGTTGAGGTTATTCTATACAAGTAAACATAAGTAATTATTCTGCGATGGGGAAGCTAATTTTACGGGAACTGCGATTTCATAACCGAAATAGTCCCACAGAGCACATTTCAAACAAAACAAAGGAGTGGCGAACAAGCTCGTTCTCAGAGATTCGTATTCATGCCAATACATCTCAATATAAATCACTACTTGGAAATAAAATTGTCATGGGAAAATAAAATAAAATAAAAACACAGATTATCAGAAACGATTTCATCGTGAGACCGGAAATCGGGTTCACCATGAACACATGTTTGTTTGTCCACTCATCCGATCATCGAGATTACTCACGATGCGGTTTGTATGGGGGGGGGGGGNAGCTTTAGCGCTTGCACAAATTGATTTTGGGCACACAGAGGGGGGTTGTGCAGACGAATGCCCACCGCTTCTGCCTTAGCCAACAACCGACAGCAAACCTGCCTCGATAATCGCCCACGAACTTGATACAGGGATCGGAAAGCCTCGGACACATCCACAGGGTGATTAGTTTCAGCTAGGCGTGAAACCACTGCACTGGTGAGTGACTTCATAGATCCAGTGTTCAGTCACACATGGTGGTGTTCACGAATCCATTCGGATAATCGCCTGACCGTGCGGCCTATGTACGTTGTTCCACAGGAACAAGTAAATGAGTATACACAGAATGAGACTGCAGAGTCCGGAACTTTGTCCTTCAGTCGCAAACACAATTGGCTTGGGCGTGAACAACACACGAAGCTTTGATGTATACAAAGTCTTGTAGATTGCGTCGAATAATCTTCTTTGTATAATCTCAGCTGATGTGTCCCCTTTGAATGCCAAAGAAATGTACACGCATTTTCTATTAATCTCAGTGTTTTGTATAGAGTTTTTCGTGTACTGAATCATCTTGTTGACTAAGCGCTCCGGATACCTGTTACGTGCAAAGATAGATTTTATAGTACGCAGCTCGTCTTCTAGCATGTCCTAGCTGCGGATCTTTCTTGCCCTATCCGCTAGGCAACCAACCAGGTTCCTTTTTACCTTCAGTGGCACAAAGCTTCGGAAATGAATGCATTGGTCTTTCCAAGCTGTTTTTCAATGCACGAAACGCTGCACTGAACCGTCTGATCGACGGGTGATGCAGACATCGAAAAACGGCAATTTGTTATTACACTCCATTTCCAAAGTAAATGTTATGTTGGGATGCGCGCTGTTGAACCTGTTTAATAGTTCCATTGTGTTCGATGTTGCACTGATCAATAAATGTCATCCACGTACCGTGTGTATAGAATACAGTCTTCGATGGATGACTGTAATTGAGTGTTTTCAAGTTTCGCCATTAATAAATCCGCGAAAAGCGGTCCGAGCGGAGACCCCATAGCCACGCCATCCTTTTGTCGATATATCCTATTGAACTGAATATTATGCGTGCAGAAATAAAACAGTTGTTTAAAGTCATCCAAAGGTAGGCCGAGCTCTACATCATTGGTTTGTAAATAACTGCACAGGTATTCAATCGTTTCGCTGATGGGAACATTTGTGCACAGCTAGCTGGAGTCCACTGACAGCATTCTTCGGTCGACCAAGTTTATGTCATGGATTTGGTTCACAAGAGTAAATGTATCTTTGACACTACGTTTTGCCAGACTAACTCAAACGGGTTCTAACAATTTGGCCAACCACTTTGCCAGGGCATGATATGGCGAGTTGCACATACCCAAAATCGGTCGTGATGGTACTCCATTTTTGTGTACTTTTGGCAATCCATACACCCTCGGAATGCCAGTCCCAGTTGGCCTAATACGTNAATGACTTCCCTCTGTTTTAAGCATCGCAAAATCTTAGAAAGCGCCCCTTCTATTTGAGCCGTCTTGTCCTTTTCCGTCAAATTGGTAAATTTCGACCGATCACTCAATATGGTATTCATCTTGGTTAGGTAGTCCATTCGATTTAGCAGCACGATTCCCGTCCCCTTATCTGGTCTGGATAGCATAACATCTTTATTTTTCTGAAGTTCTCGTAATTGTCTGATGTGTTCCGTAGGTACTAATTCGTTTGTATTTAGCTTGACATTCTGATGCTGGTAGCAAGCACTTACTAAAGTGGATTGGAGCCTTTCCAACTCCAACGATGAAGAGGGAACCAGGTCACAAAGTTGCACGTATAGGTTTTCAAATTCCACCTCCATATCCAATTGGTTTGACCTCCTGTTCGGACAACAAAACTTTGGTCCCAGAGATAACACTTCCAACAACATTTTGTCCAAATTTACGCTTGATGGATTATGAACATAGTGTTCGGGGTTGGTAGGGAACTCACCCACTGTTTTGGTAGGATTAAGTCGCAGACGCAACTGGTATTCCAATTTCACAATTGTTGCTTTGTGGTCACATATGTTTTCAATAGTTTCAGCAAATGGGAAAGTTTGTGTAGAGTGAAGTGACGTCGAGTGATATCATGCGTAATCCGTTTATGTTTTTGTCTTTAATCCTAGCCACCAAGTCATAGGAATCTTTGAATTTGTGCTTGGTGAGTTGTGCTCTCACGGGTTCCAGGATTGCTACCAGCCACTTGACCATGATATGGTAAGAGGAGTTACACATGTCTAGGATTGGTCGGAGAGGCACTCCATTTTTATGTCTTTGGTAATAAAATAAACCTCGGAATCATTGATCCAGCTGGTCGGAGTTGTTCAAATGTGGCAGTGTCTATTACGTCCCTCTGTTTTAGACACCGGAGGGTTTTCGACAGTGACTTTTCTATCTGTTCTGCCTTATCTTACTCACGGTGTTGTGCGGTTACTAACTCTTTTATGGGTGATTTAGTATCCAAGAGTTTGCAGCAGGTGCTGACTAAAGTAGATTTCAGTAGATTTCAGAAGACCGCGGAACAAGATCGGACATTTGGGAATACAGATTCTCAAACTCTACCTTTACATCCAATTGTTTAGTTTTTCAAGCGGGACAACAAAATTTTGGTCCTAGAGAGATCACTTCAAGCAACCTTTTATTCAATCTCACAGATGAAAAATTATGAACATATTTATCAGGATTGATTAGGAACTCACTAGCGTGTTTCGTTGGATCTATCAACTTCTGTAGTGTTTGACGTTTACGTTCCACACGATTGTCTTCGATTGATTTCACAAAAGATTCTNTCACATGTCGCTATATTCCGATTCAGTTCGTGAATACGTCCTGTGATAGTGTCCGTTTCACTGAGAGCATGACGTTGTAGGGAAACGTTGGTGTTACAAATTCAACTTCGTCGCAGAAACTCGGAGTAGGTTTTGGGTAATTGGGAGTTTTCAACACACTCATCGATGAAACGAATACATGTTTGTGCCACAGCCAACTTCGTACGGAACTTAACACAACTGTTGAGATCCTTGAGTACGATTGGGTCTTTGGCTTGTTCCAGTGATCCGAATATAACATCCTTCGCGGCCGTCAATCTAAGAGGATTAGGAACCGCCACAGCGGAGCCGATCGGAATCAGCTTGCATAATTCCCCCCCCCCCCCCNCCCCGCATGTGCTCGCAAAAACAGTTCGCAAGAACAGTCGGTCTTCCATGGGCAACACACACACACACACACCCATCTCCCCACCAACCCTATCTGACACAAACAAATGCGCACGTGTGAGGACCAAAGTGTGAGCAAAATCCGGTCATGGATCAGGAATGTTGATTATGTCTTATTTTATTTTCCCAAGACAATTTTATTCCCAAGTAGTGATATATATTGAGATGTATTGGCATAAATACGAATCTCTGAGAATGAGCTTCTTCGCTACTCTGTTGCTTTGTTTGAAATTCGGAGTTGCTCAATGCATGCAATTGCATTTTTAAGTTTGAGTTATGGCCTAAAAAGTAACAATCCAAAATCACATCATCATTATGGATTCATGAATTGAAAGGTATTTACTTGTAGTAAACGGATGGCTATCGTTTTGCTTCCTCTGCAAATTGCATATGTCGTCTTTTCAAACCCATTTTCCGGAAAACGCTATCATAAAAATCGATCTGGTTCGTAATCGATAGTAATGGCAGTGAACTGAATAGTTATCCTCCTCACGCACAACATCCTCAGTTCATCTAATGAATTATACATTCCGAAATCAATAGATTCGAGTTTCGTTCCCATTAGAGGTCATCAGTAACGCATATAAATCATCTTATCTTATCTTCAAATTTTGAAGCCATCGTATGGAAGGCGTGTGTTTGTGTGTATGTGTTCTCAACCAGATCACACCCAGGGTGGATCAGAATTACTAATTCACGTTGGTTAAATATTGTCTTCACCCCCAGTCGGCGCACACGATACCCCTGAACCACACACGCTTGCTGGCTGGGTGTTTACTGTCTTTGTCAATGCTGCCCTCTGATACGCATACCTGTGATTACCATTGCTTCTTTGTATTGCATCCTAACATTCCAGCATTTACTGCATTTCACCCCAATCCACTGTAATTTACTTCTCTTTCGCTTTATTCCGGAACTAAAATGTATTGTAAGACTTTTCCGTACCTTAACGCAACCTTTTCCGATTTGAATTCACTGCTGCGCTACTGTTACGCTTGACTGTCTGCTGGGCAGACCTTGTTCCTATCATTACTGTCACGAACTGTTACTGCTGCTCCGTAATTTGAATGTTCACCTGGCTGTAAGTTACTTTTTATGCCTTATTATTACTGTATGCTTTTAGAACCACGATTAATACCACTGCCGATAAACATTGCTACTATATTGGACTTTGTTCTGCTGCCCGTGGCCGTGTTCTGCCCACATCGTGCGTATAGCTACCGGAACTAATTTACCAAGGAATTTCAGTCCACTAAGACGTGACAGCACAGTCGATTTATCCCGATCACTCCGTTCATAAATTAAAACAAGACAGTTTTGGTTTTCTAAGATCGTTCTTCTTCAATTCCCGATTCCGAAAAGGTAATACGTTTTGGAACATGTAGTCCACTTGAGTTTGGTTATACAATCGATTGTGGTATGCTTGGAATTTGAATTAATGAATTTGTATGAAGAAAATGGATAGATAACTTTACCAGAGACGGTATGGCCACCATTTCTTATTGATATATGTGTGTGTGTGTGCATTTACTCAGGCATTGGTTAATTACATTTGGGGAATAAAAATGAGGTGATCGCGAAGTAATTGAGACGCAGCTGCTACCATTCAATCACAATCGGCAAGCAATAAAAACAAAGTATCCGAATAATGGTGTATCGTAAAACATTAATTAACTTCCTTCTCCGGGGAATTTTATTACAGATCAACCAATATTTTCCATCTAGGCGGACAGTATTGCGTAATGGCAACCGGGATAGCGTTGATCGTAAAACATACATATGCATATCCAACCAATCTATCTACCATCACTACCTTTCGTCAATACACATGCCTCGCATTTGACCATACGTGATCTTATTTGCCGTGGATGTCCGATGTAACTTCCGGCTAGGCTGAATTGATCCGTGGCTTTCGGGGGACACATGAAAAATGAAGGACTACGCGGTATTACATAAGCAAGTGACCAAAAAGATCTACCTAACAATCTTACGTATCAATCATGAGTTGTTCCACTCCAGTCGTTCCACGGCTGTTCTGAGAGTTATTTTCACTTGCGGGTTTTCTTCTAATCTCGGGCACAAATCCATCATGTCTTTTTCTACTTGCAGTAATTGGATGAGTGAGTTTTGTCATATGTGAGAGAACGCAGGGGCCACCGGAACCACACTATCGGAAGTCAACTGAATTTGCATCTGCTTGATGGTTAAAGTCCCTCCCTGGGACGTTTTGCTCAAATTAGCACTGTCCAAATCGTCCTACAAGGCACATTGCAAGGAGCACACTCCATAGTGACGAGCAAACTCGTTTCCGTTGATTCGTAGTCATGGTGACACATCATAAAATATGTATCAGTAGTCAAATCAAAGTATTATTATGAGAAGTATTTACAAGCGGTTGCGTATCTTCTCCTTTAAGACAAATGGATCGATTTGCGGTTCAGAGAAAGAGAAGGAGAGTCAACAAATTTTCTTTGTTTCGTGCACTGCTACGGATGTAAGACCTTACAATGTTTTAACCCGTTTGTGTTTGAAAAAGAAATCCACTGTGGATGCAGAAACAATGTGTGGTGGTGGTGGTGATAGAGAATTTCAAATAAATCATAAAATTGTCCTGCACAAGGGAAAACCACATCACAGATCATTCAGCGTTAAGTTCATCTTGAGTGATCACCAATCACTACTATCTTTCTATTGTCTAGAGCATTGAGTTTTTCAATTTCCAATTCGTAATTTGAATCCAAATCAATGTTTATCAAATAATAAAACAAAATCCTGTTATCGTTTGAATTGTATGAAAAATTGATAAATGTTTTTCGGATGAATATTCGTGACCAGTGTCACCTGATGTTTTTATATTGGTGTCCGTATCGGTCGATGATATATGGAAATTTATCGTCTAATGTGTGAGTTTTAACTGTGAGTCCCATAGATCAATCAATTTAGTGATATATCAAGGGCGAGGGGATTGGGTGGGGGGGGGACAGGGAAAGTGGTAACCTACTCAAGAGGAGCCAGTCACATTATTTGGCCTTTGATCAAAGCTGAAGAACTGTTGCGTTTTCGACCATAGGAATCGCCGTATTTTACTGTTATACTTTTTTATTTCATCTCCTTTTATTGATTATGCACAGATGCAATTTCCAGGAAGGAGGAAGCGACCAACCAAAGGCTGCCATTCAACACACAATGGAGAAAGTCAGGCGGTGGTGGTGGGATTTAAACACACGTCCCCGGGGTGATACCTTGGTGACGTTACTACCGAGCCACCATCGCTTGTGATCTGTTGTCAAGCGTGCCCAGTTCCACGAAATCTAACTTCATTTGTTGATATCCCAAACCAGATGGTGATAACTTTCCTCAGTTAGTAATGTTTTCCGTACATGTTTGATGGTGTGATATTTTCTATTCAAATCGATCGCAAATTGAACTGGTATTGGAATAAGACGCCAGTGGTATCCTCTCGTTGCGTACATACCCCTTCATCCCGTTTTTCCCGATATGGTGTCTTTCACATTGTTTAAGTAATTCTACTGTGACAGATTCATTACGGTTGAATAATCAAAATCGGGTGACCATGCGTTTTTGAGGTCACTTGGTGACGACTTAGCTGCTATACCAACAACTTGCAATTACTTGTTTTGAGTCCGGATCTTGTAATTTGGTTCTGTTTCGGAACTGTTTTCGTAACGGTTCAAGTACCATGAGAAGGAGAATTGGTATACAGACCTCTTTGTTTGCGTTGTGTGTAAAAGCTGAAGCTTCTATACAGAGATAACCCGAATTGTTTCACACTGCATTGCCTCATCCGGAGGTTCAGTATGGGTTATCGTTATGTAGTGTACCAACCATGTCCTTCAGCCAAACTTTTTCAAATTAGATTTACAATTGTGACATCATTTTTATCGCTCAACAGACAAGCAACACATCCAAATGCAAATCCAGTACGTTTATATAGGACTGGAATCACTGCAATGGAAAAAAAACGTGTGTCAGGAAGTTGGCAGTTGCTCTGGAGATAAACCATCACCTTTGGTCGAACGTGCCTGGACCAATTGACGGCATCACGTGATCCGTCGATGGAACAATATTTGGACTTGGATCATGTGACCGGATGACAATCTGAAGACCATAATGTGAATCAATAAACCAATCAACTAATTTACCAGATGATGAATGCAAAACAATCGGACACACAAGATGATACGATGTTTGGCTTATATGTATGAGTGACCATGGTGCCTTGACAACAGACCACTTATCCCATTCATGAGGTAGCAGTGAAGGCTATTTTGCTACGCATGGCATAAACTGTGAATGATTTACAAATTAGACCACGATTGAAGCAAACATTAGCATAGCGTTCACTTTCCGGGCCGTCCAAGTAAAATGCTTTTCTCAGGACTCAGCATTTTACTGAGTTTTACGGATTAGTGGAGTCGTTTGTTTGCTGGAGAAATAGTTTGCCAAAATTTCAATCGTAGGAAGTTGAACGCCGCCTGAAGAGTAGGTATTTAGTAATATTTGCCTATCAATCTTGTTGAAGGCAGTCCATAGTCTTAACAACATATGCAGACAGCCTTGTCTTTTTTATCGAGGTTGGATAAAACAAAGTGGGAGTGATAAGCAAGAGCGTCCAGTATACTTCGGGAATGAGTTTATGCAAACTGATGTGGGTCACCAACATTGAACTGTTTAGTGAGGGTTTTAATCGAGGCCTCTCAAACACCTTCAAACAACAGAGGTACAGGAAATGTGACGAGAAACCTCTCTTCGGTACTGCTGTGATTGACGCTATTCCCCAGCAGTTGGGAATACTTTGCTGCGAAATACAGTCGTTGAAATGTCCACATAGGACAGGGGAAAGAAAAGTAGCACATTCCTTTGGGTTGACAGTCGAGGCAGTCGGCCTCTGAACAGGCAAGGACTTAATTTATACCTTTTTCAGTTTAAGACGTCCGAAATCCAATTTAAGATGTCACAATATGAATTTAAGATGTCCGGGTATCAATTTAAGATGTCACGTTGCTATGTGGGTAGCACCTTCTACATTACAGATTGAAAACAGCAACAGGACATCTTAAACTGATACTCAAACATCTTAAACTCATATTGTGACATCTTAAATTGGATTTCGGACATCTTAAACTGAAAAAGGTGTAGACAACTCTTTATAAATTTCCGCAGGAGCGACGCTGGCAACAAGATCGGTCATGCTCATGTCACTTCCATTCTGTAGGGGAAGGAAGTGCAGTTCCGTTGTTGATGCAGTCCTATAGCCACAGCAGCAGGTGCGCGGGGTTAGGGTTTGAGTCCATAAATTCGCATGAAGGCTTGCCAGGTCTCAGGACTACCTTTGTTGTTGGGCGGAACATGAGCGTACACAGAGTTCAGCCTGCGAAGTTCATCCCTGATGGGTTTCGAAAGTGTGCGCACCTCATTGTGCTTATGAAGGCACGCTCCTTTCTACGACAAAGTTGTTTGAAGTTTGGGAAGGAGAATCAATCGGGCCGGGAATAGGTTTTCCAGTAAATAGACTTGAGGCCTGATGCTTTTGTTGTGCAGCATTGAAAAATGGAATTTAACTTTTCGAGTGCGTGCTACTCGTATGATGAAATGCATGGAAACGTCAGCAGAGAAACCAATGCGGTTGTCACCTTCAATATCGATTGACACGATAATAAAAAACTTGGAAAATATACGACTAACCAATCACAGGAGATAGATAAGATACAAATCGAACGATTACACATTTCACCTTCGCGCGTGGAGAGAGAGTAGACACGTGACACAATGCGAACAAGTGAAGGCTTATCTATCAATAGGAGGACGGTTCTATACCTTTTCCAATTGAATGTGTCCGAGTATCAATTTAAGGTGTCATGTTGTAATGTCGATAGTACGATAGTGCAACGGCTCCATCGTTTCATATTGTCTTGTACTTTTCGTGATGCTCTTGTTGTCACGTTTAGTCCATCCGTGTGGTGAAGGCACACCTGTGCAGTCGAAGTTCATTGGGCCTGCCAAAGACTTGAGGCTGTAAACAAGGTGTGGTTTCTCCCTCGGGTTGGCTGGGTAAGCAGCGAGTCTCTTGTTGTGAAAGTATTACAACCGCTACTTTTCCGAAGGTGGAAGAGTACTCTCTTCTTCGTCTGCTATGCAAGTAACAGGATGGAAAACATTGAACAGCTTTCATAAATTGAATATGCATTTTTCCATAATATATTTTCTCTCCTGTGGAATTCTACCTCCGATTTAGTTAGCAAGATGGTGTATAAACAAAGATTACTAAACACAAAAATAAAAGTTTAACTCCACGGTAAGTTAATTGTTTGTGTCAAGAGAATTTTGGGTATAAAACCGGGCGATACAATCGAGTAGGCAACTTCTCACTATTTGCCATATGCTTAGCATTGTCATTACGTAACAGTGGTTTGCAAGACGAAACAGGGTCAGTTGCGTTTCTTGTTGTCATAAGATATTTGACACCGGATGCCCCAGGATTACTTGTAATCGCCTTCATTTCTAATTTTAGTAATCTTTGTTGTTTGTTTGTACACGTTTGTTTACTTTGACACATCAACACTGTGTTGTATAGGTTCCGCGACAAAAGTACTGCAATCCACCCCCGTGGATTTATAGATTACCACCTCTCTCTCACACACATGTACGATCATCACCATTTTTGAGAAATTAGACGACGATTAAATGAAAACCAAAAGTACTTTCATCATCAAATTAGTTTTTATATCAACGATAATATGCCGAAAGAAAACAGAATTTTCAAAAGGATTAACGGTTAAACATCAACATCGTAATAGTAGTACAGTGAAAGATAGAGAAGCGAACGTTCCTGGTGGTACCTAAGTTCAAAGTGCATACAAGGTAAGTGTAAATGTGCAAGGTGATGGATTGGGGAGTGGACCGGTTTTGAAGAACCGAGACCGAACGTGAACCACTGTGATTAACACAGTCCTGTGGACGTTACCTGTGGGGTTCCACAAAGCTCTGTGCTTGGCCCGCGACTTTTCCCAACATTCATAAACGACCTACCGAAGGCAATCGGGCCACAATTATTACTGTTTGCAGATAACAACAAAACTTAGAATACAGCGACCAGTAACCAGCGGGCTCGCTGGCAATCCAGGAAACGCTGAAAACAGCTCATCTCTGGTCTCTTCGGAACGCTATTGAATTCAACGTGCCGAAGTGTAAGGGTTTATCTCTACGACACAGGGCGCGATTTTCGTATTTTCCCTGAAATGAACAACTGCCACACGCCTCAAGTGAGAAGAACCTGGGCATCACCATTCAAGAAAACTTAGGCTGCTCACTCCACTACACCAAGGTGTCTAACTCAGCTGTAAAGAATTTCGGTCTGCTTGGGCGTTTCTTTGGCTGAGTTGAGTCGGCGCTTTTCCCCCGTCTGGTATCAGCATACATTCACCAACTCACAGAGTATGCTATCCAAGCATGGAATCCATGGCTACAACGTGATTGCGAAATGCTGGAGCGTCCGCAAAGGATGACCACCAAAATGTTAGGGGGTTGAATCGCTATTCATACGCAGACGGACTGGAATCGTTAGGGTTATACTCCAATCACTACCGGCGCACCAGATGAGACATGATTATGATATACCAAAAAATGCAAAGCCTAAGCTATCCGTGTCGCCCGCTTCTGAAGTTATCACCCATAGTTCATCTTAGAGGACAGCCGTTCAAAGTAGCGGTCTCAAGATGCCGATTGGAATACAGGTGTCAGTCATTCGCAGTGAGAATCTGATCGATCTGGAACTCTCTCCCACCCCACGGCGTCTGTGTGCCTAACATGGAATCTTTCAAACTGCAACTTGATAAAGCATTGGCACACCTTATAATCCAACATAAGTGAAGCTGCGTGTAGTAGTGGAAGAAGCACGTATCACGCGACATTTTATACAAGGAATTGTATGTATCATTGTTTTTTAACCACTAAACGAACCAATGGGACGAGAAAAGCATGAGCTTGTAAGTTATTCCCATAATAAATCTTTGATCTTTGAGTAATGTCCACTTATGTTTCTGCTTTTACTGGAGTAGCCGATTTCTCGATCTTGACGATGGTGGTTGGTATCGGACAACGAAGCCTCAGTAAAAAACGTTATTAGAGTTTGGTTGTAAAAATGGATCATGAGTACGACACAATTATTTTGATTTCATTCTGCCAATATCCTATAGTATAAAACACAATGAGTTGCATAAACAGAGTCTTAATGGTTGAGATAACAGAGTGTGCTGCAACAACGTTTAGATTGGATTGTTTTTGAAACACTTCAGATGGTGATATAGCGCAAAACAAGTTCAACTTCAAGGTCATCAAGGATGAGGCCTACTTTGAGGAAGATGGAAATTGAATCTCTATGGTCAACACACAGAGAGCACAGTCCAACAGTCCCAAAAATTCCAGCCTGATAAGAAGTGACCAAAAGAACACTACTACTGTCGGTTAGTTGCCATATTCTTCAATGTCCTCAACCATCTAGTTATGGAATCTTTTGGACTCCATTCTTGAAGACGACAGACACCTGTTCTACGTATTTGCTCTGTGTATTTCTCTATGCCTCGTCTCCACGTCATCCGTTGACTTCCACGTGGTTTCTTCCAGCCCGAATAGGTGACTGCAAACAAGGTGTTGTGCGGCAGACGAGAGCTGGGTGTGCACAATACGTATTCTGACCGGTGCAGCCTATTATTATGAATTCGATGGGATGACGAATTTATTCCAGGAAAAATTCTCAAACACACCGCGGCTCATCTCTAGGCCTTTAACCCAGCTGCTTCATCCCATCTGGGCCTAACTAAGTAAGCATCAACTGTTGCAAACCTCCAGTCAATAATTGTCTTTTACCCACTGCATTAGGTCTCAAGCCTTCAGTATAACCGATCGAGCAGTGGCACGACCTACGGGACGTGACGTCTTCGTCATAGGTACTTCAGTCCTGCAGTCCTGCGTAGACTGCTTGAGTCTTGGAAACCCGTGCCAATTTATCTTTTCCCATGCTATCATGCAACTACGTAAGTAGAGAAAACAGTCAATGTCAACCGATTCCTGACTGTTAGGCATCTGAGCCGGGGGTGGACGACATCCAGTCTTACAACATTGCTTTGCCACATGAAGATGTAAAGCGCTCACCGAATGGTTGCTAGTCTGTAAAGTGTGCTTTACGCATTCTCTGTACATTCGAACAGACAAACGAAATCATCAACTTACTATAAGTTGCATAGCTTTCCTCCTGTTGCCCGTTAAATGCCAAAGGTTTGGTGACTACTTACTGCATTCGCCTGCATTTCGTCCATGACGAAGTAAACAGGAAATCCAAGATAGTTCACCGTTGACGCACGCCACCGATGGTGAAGAACGATTTGCTTAGCACACTGCAAACCGCTACCCAGTGACCCAAATAGATTTAAACACTTCTGTGACATTTCTTTTCGGTTACAGTTAGCGAATATTCCTCACCATTGCGAGCCGGACGTCGAAGTAAGACAGGGGATGACACTGTGGTGGCATTTGGGACCAAGCTGATCCTGCGGTCGTTTGCGCAGTCATTGCAAGATCTAGTCTTGAAAATTTGAGAGATCAGTGATTCAGCCTAAGGAGATGGGATACCAGGCAGTAAAACAGTAATGTAGTCACGTTCATCTTTAAAAGAGTGTAAGGAAGCTCATTAGGTCCCGCTGCTCTTCCGCTCTTCAGAGCTTGAATGCAAGATCATACTTCTGCTTCTGTGAGAGGATCTTATGACGCTGCCCACGAAGCATCTGCTTCAACAGACCAGCTAATCTGGTGCGCACCAGATCAGGGGAACTGTTCGTTAAGGTATTCAACCCAGCGGTCAAGCTGTTGTTCCCTCTCGTGAATAGTTTGCACTTTATATCGCACATTGTTTCACTAAAAGGGGTTCACCGCTATCCAGTGTTGCGTATCAGTTAAAACGGTCTGACTATTCCCTGATGCAGCGACCACTTCAATTTCCCCGTCTATTATCACACCAGTTTTCACGATCCTTCTTGAGGCTCTTTATGGGCTGAAGTTGCAGACATTACCTACCCCAATTTTGATCCTGTCCGCTCGGGGTCGTTTCTCCATCTGGTCTGTTGCCTCATGAGGTATCCAACACAGCTACAAGCTTATAACCACTAGCCACGTTAGCTGTGTAGTGCATTGCTAGTCAAATCTGATCCCAATGCTCATCTACCTCATCACGCTGCAGTGCCGTTAGCTAATGAACCAGTTTGGAATCATGGAAGACAGAAACGGCTAGGTCAGAAAAGTGATGATGTGCTAACCGTGTTTGCTGGTTTTGTCGGCGACCAGTCGATCAGTCAGAGAGTGAACTGCATCAAAACTAATGAAGGATAAGAATCAACGTGTGTGATACCATAAAAGCTTCTCAACCGAATGAGCTGATGAATTTTTCATAGAACTCGTCTTTTCTGCATTGGAACTGCAATTAGTTGTTACACATGCTGAGATGCTAAATAGGGAACTTTTGGGGTTGCCCCTTTTCTGAGCACTAACTCCAGGAGCCGCATCATACATAAACAACTGTTGACGGGGCTCCTATCGACAAACGAGGCTTCGGATGTGCTACTTATCATAATTTCTACTCCTTAGTAACCTGCTGAGCGAGTTTCGTCGTAGCCTATTTTACACAAGAACTGTCTAGACGATAAACGCAGATAGCATAGCTTCACCGACCCACCGATTCGACGTCTGTCACAGAGGTCGGCAAGATGAACGATTGAGGTCTACCTCATTTCAACACAGAAAGAGCGTGGGAAGACAGGTGGTCAATCTGGGGGTAGGAAAATGTGTGATCAATTGACCAATGAGGTGCGCTGAACGGAAGCGAATCCAATCACAGCATTTCTTTCTTAAGTTAAATTGACGATTTCTCAATTCAAAATGACAATTTCGCAAATAAAAATTATGGTTTCTCAAATCTAACTTTAAATGGTATAGATTCACTTCGAAGGATCTCAGACTGGGATATTGACGATAATTCAGAAGCGCAGATTATTTGGTGATAAACTACTACCGGTTGTTGTGACCTACAACTGACTGATTTGTGTTCATACATACCTGTGGTCAAATTGATTGATCGATCGATCGGTTGATCGGTTGACTGACTGTTTGAATGCTGGCTTGACGGTATTCGCATGTAGTGCGACGTGTGAACGGGTGTCTGCCTACCTGCCTGCCTTCCTACACGTTATTCGTTCCTGCTTGTTCCCCGGTTTGTGATCTGGCTAAATATTTACTGTTTATAATAAAATTACAACTTAATTCGTTGTGTGCTCATCTACCTACTTCATTTGGAACATAACACCGGTATTTTGTCAACGTGCATTGCCGAGTGATAAACAAGTTGCCTGATGGAACCCTTAGGGGTGAGCGGGCAAAGGGAAGAGTTGTATACGGCAGACAAAGAATAAAGCAAGGATGGGGATGTCTGAGCAGTTAAACAGGTTGAAGTGAGAGAAAGTCTGTTCATTGGTTACGAGTCAAAACTATTCCCGACGATCACAATGATTCCATTAACGTTCAACTGACCTTGTTTTCTTTCAGTGATAGGGGTTTGAATGTTTCAACCAAATGCTATTATGCACCAGTAGCACGCCCGATAACCTGAGCACCAACCACCTTGCTAATTTCCGAATTCATATTACTGAAAAAGGTTCTGGTGGAACACGATCAGCCATTGTCAAATGCTGAGAGGAGTGGGGGTTCGGGGATGGAGTGAGTAAAAATGAACTCGATATGGCCCCGATCATACCCATGTTTGAGCCGATCTGGGTTGTGTTCCGTGGTGTGTTGTGATTACCGCGTACGTGTTCGACAAATACCTGTAGAACATTAGGACATTTAAAATGGTGAGCAATCATCGACTGAATGGATTTGCAACAGGAACTAATCGTCGTTGTTTTATCGAATGTTTGGTAATGTATTCTACACACATAGTCACATTGCAATAATTAAATTGAACTTTGCTGGGAAGTATGATAACTCTACTGATCAATTTCGTTAGAGAGCAATATTTTCTTATCTATCCCAGTGGATTTTTGTTGATCAGGTCTGTTCGGTTCAAAACTCTGCTCGATTGGTCCCTTAGCAAGTTTTCATTAAATCCCAGCTCTTCAACATAATTAACTTTCTTAGAAATACACTTTTCCTATGGGATTTAAACGGGTTGTATTATTCTTGCATAATTTGGTCCCACTAACTGTCCTAGTGGGGCGTCGTGCAATGTGTAAACGTATCTAGCCATCCATTCATCCTTCCTCTCATCTATCTATCTATCTATCTATCTATCTATCTATCTATCCAGTCAGCTATCAGACAGCCATTTATTAAGAGCTAGTTCGGATAGCTTAAGTGGTTAGCGTACCGCATGAATCACCCACTTGTGATCAGTGTGGATTTTGTCCATGTGAAATTCTTTAATTGGATACAACGACCATATGACACTGTCAATACCATACAGTCATGAGTGAGTGGCACGAAACACGTCTAACGGTGGTGCACATGGAAATGATATCTTTTTTCTCACATTTGTTTGCCATATGCACATAATCTCCATTCTGTGATTGACATATGTCATTCTTATTTCATGTCATAAATGTTGACTCGCACAGTTGATTGTTTGTGTCTGGTTTTTATCGCGTGAGCCCAATCTGGCCCGTCAGATACTTCAGCGTTTCTCTTTATTTAACAGTGACACTTGCCCCCAACCCCAACTGATCCCACCGTGGTAATGCACGGGTCCTGTAACTATACCAGTCGAGTAATTATGTGTAGGAAACATTATCTCTAATCTGTCGATCACTATCTGCCTGGAATAGAAAGCAATCGTCTGGGTAAATAATAGCCACCTATGGGGGTAAGTGACGAAACAGCAATTTGCATATTTCCTTGCACATTAGTATCACAGTTATCCACTGCATATTCTTAAATTTCACAGATCATTTATGGCTAGGATTTCGCCGTTGTTTGTGTCGCGTGGTAGCTAAAATCTGTAACTTAGTAAGCACACTTTAGAATGACTGATGCTGCGCGAGCACGAGACGATATGCACGGGATAGCTCCCTCTTTCAGTTCAGCTAATGACTTTTAATTACGTGCATTACGGATTGCACAAGCACGGGTATAAATTAACCACAAAAATACATTCATAAATTTCGTTTTTCATTTCTCTATTCGAATGACCACTGATCAATTAGTGCTATTCCGTGACGGAGTTCTGTTCAGTGGTCGTTTTAAATCGATTTCTTCATAAAAATGGGGGACAATTTAAAAGCTGTCATCCTTAAGTAGTCGTTGGCATTTTTATCGAAAAGCTAAAGCTCTCAATCAGTTCGCCCTACCTATCGTTGTGTCATACAGTCCTCTTTTATCTAGGAAATTCATTGGTGTATGGTAGACGTAGTATGCGAGTTACAATCCTACGTTACGGAATCGAAAGAATGTTCTTTTGTTTCAGACGATAATTATCATCTGAGAACTGGACCTATCTCTTGCCATCGTTTCGCTAAGTCAGAAACAGCAACACTCCTGCGAAGTGGCGTTTCTCACGAAAAGGTCTTTCTGGAGTCCATTATTGAAATTGCATTTGGCCATTTACACGAATGCGACTTTTGTCGTTCACCAATTTTTAAATTACAATTAGAGTATGACTACTCATCAGTAAGAAAGCGTGTAATACCGAAAACAATTATTTGTTAGAAAGCGTGCAATCTAGCGTAATCCAATCCGTTTTATCCGGGACAAGATTATTCTTAGCTCCTTTTGCTAATAATCATCATTCGAAAATCATACATGGTCAGAATTGTTGCAGTAGAATCTTGTGGGGTTCAAACCTACGAAAATGTATTTTTTGAAGCTGCATGGGAGAGTTTAACTAATGAATCCTACAATCGTAGCGATCAATGAGGCAAAGCAAGCGAAAGCATTCAAATTCTAAGCCGCGAGATAAACGTCTTGCAACCCTCCAAGTTTTCATAGCGATCCACAACGATTATGGACATTTTTATAATGGTTGAGTTGAAATCGAAATTTGAATTTTCTTCAACTCATCATTTACTTCCATGAAGAAAGGTAAATTAAATCATCCCGTGATAACAGTACGGTTTCCTTGGAGTTTAATGCACACCGGGTAAATTAGAAGTGCGGGGCTATGCTGTTTCGTTTCGGAAGCTTGATGAGCGTTTTGGCCTCACATTCTATAAGTTTTCGGAACCTATCCTCCTCTCTGAAAAGCCGTTCAATCTTCAGAGTGCTCTACGGCTCATCATTCGATTTGTATATTCTCTAATTGTGATGCAAACTTGGAGTACATTTGTACATTTGGTGCAACCTTAGCTCAATCCGCATGACGAATAAAACAGCGCACCGAATTTTTTAGAGCATGCGGATGTGGTTCATTCTTCCCTTTTCCTTTGCTTCAATACAAACGTCCACAAAGTAGTTTCATAACCAAATTTGTCAGTCAAACAGATTACCTTTTTTGGCCTTATTAGGTTAAAATGTGAAGCATGTTGTCTGCTGTGTCTACGCCACATTTATCATAATTGTAGTGAACTACAGCAACTGAGGCGGACGCTTTTTTGAGGTACTGATTTGAAATGATAAACTCGAGGCCATTCGGTAATGCAGGCATCTGTTTTTAAACAACTTAGCACCTCGGAAACAGTGAGCATGAGTTAATGACTCATGGGAATGAAGTGAATGATCATCTCTCACTCGATGGAGCAGGATAAAACGCAGTAGTTTTAAAATCAGGAATTTCCCGAAACCATTTATCTGAACTTATTTCTGTGTGGGAACCATTTTGAATGCGCAATGGTGATTGACCGATATACTGTTATTATTTCATCAGCCTAGAGACTCCGTGTTCGAATCCTGTCATTCACTTACCCCACCCACCCCTTATGTCCCTTAGAAGTCGTTCTCCCAAGGCTAACTTCTTTTTTTGTATCTAGGTTGTGTAATTAGAAGTAGAGAAGGATTTGATACAATTATAAGGCAATTTTGTAAGGTATAGCGAAAATGAACTATGAACTGAAAAGCTAGGAATTAATAGATAGCTGTTTTTATCTGGGTGGGTCTCATTGCACTCAACACTTTCTCTGCATCTGAAAATCGTTAATGTGTAACTAACTTGATTTTGGCTCTGGACGATTGGACTCTTGCTATGGACCAAGCAAAAAGGGGTAGATTTTATTTATCTGGGAGTATTCATTCGCGCAGACTTGAGTCGCATCACAAACTAATTTCTTTGATAGTTTTCACTGAACAATTCCCAACAGACGTGCACCAGATACTGCTGCTAGGAGTGTGGGGTGAGAATGGGCCCGTCTTTTTGCTGTAAACAACAGAACTCGTATTTATACGTGTGAGATGAATGCATGTTCAACATGACCACGCGTTAGCCGAAAAACAAAACACCCTAATAACATGCAAAAGTTTGGTGTTTCTCCTTCCTCGTGAATAAGTTGATTCAAATCAGGAACCATTTATGTTCGATGACCTCTGTTAGGAAAGTTACCGTTCGAGGGAAAGTTTACCGCGAAGGATTCCGAAAACATTGAACAACGAAAACAGTATGCGAATCTGTGTTACGTGGAACGGTTGTCCAATCGGTTTGACCATGTGCTGCACGGGTCAGGCAAGTGACATTCGTTGTGCGCATGATGAGCGAACAAATTCTTTTTATCTACTGGATCAAATCAAGTGTCTTGTTTATAATGCGGTTTAGAGGAACAAATTGAATTGCTCAAGACGAATTGACGTGTGTAGAAGGAAAGAATTAAACGGAGGTGTACGGCAAATCACGCATGTAGACTCATTCCGGACTCCGAATATCGTCTGAATCAGGTTTTAGTTGACAAACAAATGGATTTTTTACACGGTTCATTTACTAATTCTGGTTGATTAAAAAAGGAGTATTCAGTAAGCAAAGTTTTGAGGAGCTGTTTCCCTGTTGCATCGAGTGAGGATCTATCAGTATGGCTCGTCATTCACCAACTCCAATGCAGATTGAACTGGAGAACTGGATATTGCTAGTTCGACACATTGACCGACCTGGTCTATATGGGA
Source organism: Echinostoma caproni (assembly GCA_900618425.1). NCBI lineage: Eukaryota > Metazoa > Platyhelminthes > Trematoda > Plagiorchiida > Echinostomatidae > Echinostoma > Echinostoma caproni. The sequence continues at coordinate 21,478 of UZAN01040691.1, forward strand.
TAGCTTTGAAGAGCTTGTTTGATGTTGGCGCCATTTGGCAAAGCATCCGTACATTAGAGCCATGATTTCACCATACACTGCTGAACACTTTAGTTAGGCCAGGAGAATTCATCAAGTTAGGAACCGTACCAAATTGAATTTAGAAACTAGCAATAAAAAAAATCATTATGCTTTTCACAATGTTCCTGTACAGGTACTCCGCTTGGATCTGTGTTTTGTTGCACTATGCCAGTTGTGAGTGTGCATAAATTGGTTGCATAAGTCTAACAATTATTAGCAGTTATCCTTTTGGATAAACACAAAAATGGTTTGGATTACCGGACTGGACGTGAAACAAGTTCGACCGAGTAACTACCATTCGCACTATTGAATGAAGAAATCTATACAGTATCGGACAGGTATCGGATTTGGAAAGAGGGGTCAAGGTTGGTCGCTATCCGAAATGTCGTCCGTTCTTGCCCAGTTGTTTTACTCAGGTAGGAAACATTAACGGATGTGAACGCAGTACACGGAAAAGGTACAGTCTTTTTCGAGATAGATCGCATCGAAATATACCATACTGTCATGTAAGCAAACAATTTTTATCGATTCAGCTAAATTAAGAGAAACTGACAACGCTGCTAAAGTCTTGGACGACATGAATTCGTGTGAGTTCAGATTATCTGTCGTCAATTAGTGAACAATTTCACCTTCAGTTAAATGAATACCATTGAAGAATCGTATCCGTATTTCAAATCCGGTCGAGAAGCATTTGATGGACAATGTTTGAGCAATGTCCCGAAAGAACATCATCCCAATGAATCAAATCTACAGGTAAGCATAGTCAGACAATCCGCGCATTGATAACTCGATGCGCAAAGAAGTCAACATGCAGCAAACTATAATTACATTTGACTGGGTTGAAGAAAAACGTTCACAAGAACATTTCGAGAAGTCAAAAATTCAAGTTGATTTATTTATCTTCGTAACAAATCACAAACCAATATGCAGCGTGACTTTGACCATTTTCTCTCCGCGCGGCAAACCGGTCCGATACTTGGATGGCAGACACATCCAAATGTTACACTGTCAGCTGTTCAGCTGTCTGATGTGTGCATTATGGAACGATTGCTGATCTCGGTGGGATTTGAACTCACGTATGGACGCCGCTCATCCATATAAAAGCGAACTCTCTACCAAATGAGTAATAAGGCTACTCCGGGAACATTGGTCTTTAAGCACGTGGATCATCCATCTCGTAGCCTGGTTGGCAGAGTCCTAGCCGGAAAAATGCTAGGGTTCGAATTCCACCGAGACTACTACTAATCCTTTTATACTTCACACAAAACAGCTGTCGTCTTCCGTTGTCTGATAAGGAACACATCGGAGTTTGTCGTGCGCTGTTTTCAGGTTTCTAAACTGGGGTTATAGACATTTGGGAACATATTCACGCTGCTGATTACGATTCCTTTCTATATCCTGTTGCGTCTTCAAGCCAAGGATAATATAGATGTTTAATTCCAACATGGCGTAAGGTCCCGCCGGGACATAGACCTACACCCAGTTTCTTAATCACTCTGTGCAGCTGGTGTCTACCGTTGGTGTGCCTCCGAAAGCCTCAGTATGGTCGGGTGTGGGTGTCTAAGGTTGTGGCTGGTCACCCTTCCCTTACACCTCGCGAAATGTTCCCATACGACCAGGCGTCTCAAATAGCCTCTACTGAGGAAGTCCTTCTCACTGCCTTCTCGTGACGGAGGTGTTCTCCCACAAAAAGTGAGAGGGTGAAAAGCCGACATCTGGAGTGATAACAGATTTGGTGGATCACTGACAGTTCACCTAGGGGAGTTGGCCAAAAACCCTGGTTTCGAACCAACCAAGAGGAGGCGTAAAACTCAACCCCACATCTTCTCGGTTGCGGCCGTGGTCACCGACTGGATTGGACATTGAGTTGTATTGGGTACCTTGGATGTTTGACTCCGTTCGAAGTGCGTATGATCCGAAGACCAGGACAGTGGCCCCCAATGGACTGCGTTTTTCACACACCGCCCCACTGTCCTGCTTGATATATAGTTAATAATAATAATAATAGTGGACAAACACAGTAATCTGTAAGTGGTAATTACGTCATGAGGTGAAACACCCCTGAAGCAGAGAATACCGGAAAGATAACGGGCAAGATATACGAGACTTTGAGAAGTGAGGTGTCATTTGGTTTTGGATATTTCATTTTTATCGTATCTTTGGAAGGATCACACTAGGAGGATTTTGGTTATATGGGGAAAAGGCCCGCCAGAAGACACCTCGTCATTCTAAACCTGCACGTTCTCGATCGTCGTTTTAGGGTTCAGATTGAAAAGGATAACGCTAGATTGGCACGGGATGCAGATCACGGGTCAAACAGTCCTGCCGAGGACAGATTGAAATACAGTTCGGTGGGCACATCATCTACTTACCGCCAATCAATACGAACACTTGGATTGCTGACGGGGAGTAACGAAAGGAAGCAGACTGGCTCCCCCGAACCGCGCCGAAATTGACTGAATGAGCCACGAAACATTTGGGACCGCGCGGGGTGATTTGGGCGAGGCGAATGACCTATTCAAGTAACCCGTTCAAGAATTTCG
>UZAN01040692.1:14336-26062 GCA_900618425.1 Echinostoma caproni
AGAGGGGGGGGGGGAGAGAAAGTGAGAAAAATGAACGAGGGGAATGAAACGAATCTGAGTGTGTGAACATAAGGGTTCATAGGATTCCATGCTACTACTACTACTACTACTACTATCACCACTACTATTATAGTGAAGGCAGGAGATCGACCATTTTGAATTGATCGTGAGTCGTGTGCTTGTCTCACTGAACCCTTTGGTTCACGGTTGTTTTTAAATCTTCCCTTCCTCTCAGATTGCCTAGAAGCTCTTCCATGGAGCGGGGTTGGGGTTGGGGGGGGGGGGGGGGTGGACTGTGTCCTACTTGTGCGTCCAGGACGTCGGTAACCCCCCTCCCCTCCCCGGCGCTGCCTTTCGGAACGAAGCTAGTGAAACTCGGTCTTCGTTGTACGAAGTCGGATTTAGAGCTGCGATCGAACCCGCATTCTACACAATTTCTACTAAGATGCGATATACTAATCAGGCCCAGAGAAAATCTGGTTGCCTGTCGAATCAGCACAGATGTGCGGACTAGACTCGGAAACATAATTCTATCATGCATAAACATGGGTTATATCAGCAGTTGCATATTACTTATCGTTTCAAAATCTAGAAGAGCAATCAATAGAGAGAGAGAGAGAGCGGGACGGAGGAAGCACAGAATTTCTCACACATTTTAAAAGGGGTTAGAAAGCGAATGAAACACAATCGGTTTCGGGATGGATTCACAGATTCCTGTTTGAGGTGAAATAAGTTGCATACTGTTGTCCATCTCTTTTGAATAGACCACTGGATGGGCAAATAATACAAATAACGGTTTAACCTACTTCTCGCGTGAGTATTGATTTCCAATAATTTTCCAAATTCGCGGTGTATGCCTTGGTTGAGGTGGTCTCGACAGTGAAACCTAATTCGGTCAGTGAGGAGAAATAAACAATGTCTTTTGTAAGATTTTGTTCAAGAAAAGTGTAAACTGATTTGTTGAGTTGAACAAATTAAACAATACAGCTTCCGGTTTGGTGGTTTGTTTGCAAATAAATGGCAGTTCATTGTGAATTTTCAAAACACATTTCTAATCCGGATCAAGTAAATCCAGGAAAATGGTTTTGTGTCGTTTGTTGCTGTTGTGCGTGTGTCTCACTTTGGCCGGGTTTAGATGTATTGAGTTGTGCCTGAGAGGATTTTGTTTTCAACATTCTCACTTTTACTGAATAACAAAATCTCTGAAACACATCTCTAAATGTAGTGGTACCGTCAGGGATTCCATTATAGACAAACATCTACAAGCATGTGAAAATTTCACTGCAAAAATACTATCGGACACTCACCACCCATTACACAACGAATTTTCAAACGCTGTATCTACATCGTCCACACGCTCAAAATTTAACCTTTTATTAGCACGTATCAATTCTTATCGTAATTCTGTTTTGTCATATCTACCACGTCTGTCTACTCACTGCCAAGGACAAAATTTCCACAGAATTGCGCAATTGCTTGCTTCATTGACGGACACAATGTTTACCGCTTTCAGTTTGGCAATGATTTTTAAAATTTGAATCCACAAATATGGTATAAATATTGAAAATTCACCCATCCAGGTGCATAAAACTACTACTGACTTGACTTGAGTTGAATATTGAGCACCTTGCACGTTTGATCCCGTCCAAGGGTATGTGATCTGCGGAATCATCAGTTTTTCATTCAATTCAAACTCGGATACGGAAGAAATGGTTAGTTCAACCGGTTCACCATAAAATCAAGACTGGACTGCGACAATATGGGTCTGTACAGTGCCCTGCGATGTACACCGATCGTACTGAACTTGAAGGATCTCACTTCAAATCAGTACTCGATCCATTTTATACAATCTTCGCGATGGAATCCCGATCAATAGAGCACTACAATCGCGTGTACCTTCCTATCTTGGTTTGTGTGTGTGTGTGTGTGTGCGTGTCGGACTATCAGAACCTTTTAAACGCAGGTGTGACTTGTGTGGTACGAGGTTCTGTCAGGTTGGACCATCAATCAGCAAAATTCAAACAAATCATTTCACTCACGTAGCAAATTCTTCACTCTTGGTGCCTCAGAACATTGACATTTATCTTTTAGCCAATCCGATTCTGTTCAAACATGTAACCAAGAAAATGGAAAGCGGCAATTCGTTAGTTAGACAGTCAAATTAGAAATCAAATGATCGAAAAGATTGTCCAAATGAAGGGAACTTTATTTGAGACATATTGGTTGTTGGAAAAAAACTGACCAGAATAATTTTTCACGGATATCATTAATTTGAAAATCTGAACAATGTGAATGCAAATGTCGTTTTACTATTAACGGGGCCTAATACATGATCGCTGTACGGTACCGCTCTGGCCTACACGTAACTGGTACGTGCTTGTCGCGCTTGCCTGTGGCAGATCGGTTGATTGATCGATTGAGTGACTGATGCTGTGAGCTAGCCCACACTCATGCACTCACGCCATGCAGACTGGCTATTCTACAATATCGATCGGCTCCAACCAATTAGGTGTTAATATTGAACTGTCCTCGCTGACTTATTTGCGGACTGTTTCAATACCACCTTGACGGCATTCGGAGGATGTGTGACGTGTGAGCCAGTGTTGGCCTGCCTGCCTGCCTGTTTGTTGCCCGTTCCCGCTTGCTCACCGATCTACACACGGGCTATATGTGTGCCCTCTACAATAAACACACTGGTTCATTCGCCGTGCGCTTATCTCTCTACCTAAACGGGACGCAACAAGTCCCACTCTCTTGCAATGTCATTGATTCATTATTTTTCAATGTCCTATAATATTTCTGTTCAATTTATAACGGCGGTAAAGTAGCTTATCATAATTGACGAAGAATAATTGTCACAGGGGAAGACTAACTCATAACCTGCTTAAGAAAGTTGAACCAAATGGTTGGGTTTTGATCACGGGACTTCTGGGTCAATAGGCTATGGCCTACACAAGTTAGAGCACTACTTTGACCACATAAATGAATTGGATGAAAGTTGTGAGAACACTCTCACACACATATGAGCGTGAGTTCAATAGAGTAGTTTTCAATTTTTACAAATACATATGCTCATTCTTGTTATGTGGGATGAAACGTGATGTTAGCACCAAAAAGGAATTGGTGGCATCGGAAGCTGGATCGAGATAAAAGTCAGCTATACGAGTTGATTGGACGTGGTACGTGGTATTCACGCTAAAAGCACCCTACCGTTTGGGACGGTGTGTGAATTCACGGATTCCGGTTCGCACCAAACTAAACGATAGTTTTAAATCAACCGGAATTGAATTCAATTCAACTGCTCATGAAAATCCTATGATCCGCTGTTTTCCAGAAAAGTTTGAACAATTTACTCTTGGCACAAGTAGATTTATTTCAAAAAAGTATACTGCTGGTGCTGTTTTCTTGTCTCCAAGTTTGCTATCCGTCTTCTTGGCTTTATTGCTCCTCCGCAATCAATTAGACTGATACCCGAAGTTTAATCGATGTTCATTCAAACAAATATGAAAGAGATTGCTCAATACGGGGGCGAAATGTTGGGATGCTTAGTAGCAAGTTTGATAAATCAGGCAGTACAATCGGTCGACGTAGCAGAACGATCCAACAGTTATCCATATTCATAAAACAAAAATCAGAATAAAACTAGAGTTCATAACACAGTCATGACTTACGCTTGTTGATATAGTTTATGAAGGTACTGATAGTTCCCTTGGTTGAACAATCAAAGCTCACATCATTCGCATCGATCAAGTCTGTAAACGAAAAGATGTGTGCATCATTTACATTCCAGTCACGTGATTATTTGGGTCGGAAAGAAACAAGTATCAATAGCCTCCATGGGATTCGACGAACCCCTGCGCAAGAGATATACGATGCAATTTTCAACAGCTGAGCTACCAAACACTGGTATTTTCACATATGGCAGCTAGATGATACAGCATGCCCTGTGCAACACCATATACTGCAAACATTGATGGGTTTGAATCCCCGTGAAGGATGAATTTAAGATGTCCGAGTAGCAATTTAAGATGTCATGTTGCTATGTTTTCACTCAAGGTACTGTCCACATAACAACATGACATCTTGATTTGGATTTCGGACATCTTAAACTGAAAAAAGTGTACTCTTTTCATAACTCATTAATTAGATTTCGGCCAATGAACTACACATTTATACGACGTTTTACAACCATGGTCATTTTCAGATGAGTATAGGCAATTTAATTAATGAAGAAAACAGGGGAACATGTTAAATGGGTAGTGCTGAATGATAAGTGTGCTAGGCAGCTCAAATCAGCAGACGAAGCTAGACACACGCACTGCATACAAAGTGTTGTCAGGTTAGCATAATAGTTAATAATCTGCCACGGAATTTCTCCCCCTCCCCCGCACCCTCGTTGAGAGTGTGTGCAAATAACCAGAAAAGACAGACTGCCACTGTCAGAATATGATTCCCCCTCCCCCTCGTAAATGTCTAAATAATATAAGTGTTCTTCCGTGAAAAACAGGTGCACTGAATTGGGACCTCAGTCAGGTTTGCTAATGTTTGTCAGACCACTTCAGGTGAGGAAAATAGAAGCCAAGCGTACGTGTTTATGCAATACTCCCCGAACACAGTCATTTTCAGGGTCGAACTGTTTTTTTTTTTCGATTTTCGATCAGTTTCCAGACCACAATGGACCATCCAATACGAGGACTGAGCAAGAAAAGATCTTCGATACACGACGAGTACGAAGTGCAGATGATCGGGGGCAAGGAAAACGTGAACTGTAATCTCGTACTGTGAATAGTGTTCAGTGAGAGTACAACTCGCACAGAACCAAATATCAACACAGCCGAGAGCAAAGCTTACAAGTCACAGATAAGGGTCACTATATACTCGGACTGTCGTGAGGATTAAACTCAGTCGATGTGACTGGAGGACGATGATTTGTCATGACTACACAAATGTGATTTAAAGCACCAGCAGCATTAATGTTGATCACTTACGAGCTGGCTTTGTTGATGACGCACCTTCAGGCAACACTGTATTTAAGTGGTTTGCGGAATTCAAGTGTGGCAGGCGGTCCGTGGATGATGAGCCAAGGTGTGGTTAACCTGTGGGGGCCACCACAGCGGACAAAATTGCTGCTATGCCAACGGTGATGGAGGATGATGCGCAGGTGTTAGTGTAACAGCTAAAGAAAGCCATCGGGATCAAACCGCTCCATCCTATGTAAAAAGCAAGACCTCAGAAAAGTTGTACACTCTGGGTACCCCATGAATTTAGTGGGGAACAGAAAGCAGGTCGGATGAACTGGTGCCACACCGTGCTTGCTAGGTTTGATGACGATGCAGTTTAAGGGATCGTCAGTGGTGTTAAGACCTGGACGTACCGTTTTGACCCAGAGACCCAGCAACAATCGGCTCAGTGGACGCCTGTTATTGGGCGCGCCTTCAAAGTTCCCATGCGAACTCAGTGTCGCACAGCACATGGTGTCTGTGTTAATGGTTAAAACCGATCATGTGACTACTCTACCGCTCGTACAACAAAGCATAGACACCGGAGGCTGGTACGCCACCCAATGTCTGTCTGTCTGGAAGCTGTTGCCAGGCTTCGTTCAAGGACTCGAGCACGAAGGGACTTTGTTGCACCATGACAACTTACCAACACACAGATTCCATAGCGTCGGTGATTTTCTGGTTAGGGAACACTTTCAGTAGGTTGTTCACCCAGCTTACAGTCCAGATCTGGCTCAGTTTGGTATTTATCTGTTACCAAATGTCAAGCTCATGACGCGTGGAATCCGATACGAGCAGTCAACAGCTGCAATAGAGGCTTTCGTTGAAATGTTCGAAGGGTTACCCACTTCGTCATGGTTGAGCTGTTTTACCAAGTGGTTTGAGGGCGTGGAACTGTGTGCATGAACGTTGATGAAGAATACTTCGAGAAAATGCAAAGCCTGTTTTTGTGAAATAAACAAAACTTTTTAAGCATCCCGAAACGTCCTAATCAGTTTTCGTAACCATAGGTGAGAAAAATGAAACAATTGACTAGGTGAACAGGGCGAGAGAATCAGTTGTGGTGAATTCAAAAATTGACTTACTCAAAATGACACAGAATACGAGAATTATCGAACGGGATGAAGCCAACATTTTCGGACAAGCAGTTAGCACTTTTATTACACGCTGATGCTGAATTTTTTTCCACTTTTTCAGTGGAGAAATTTAGTTTAAATAGTGCGGTGCTTCAACTTTTTTTGCCAGTTGTATGAGGCAGGTATCAAAGCGTTCCGGATTGGTAGAAAGAATAGACCAATGTGTTTAATCTCTGATTGATTCCCTAAAACGACCAATCCGAATGTTTGGTGTTTTACGCGCGACAGCTGACAGAACCAGGCGGGGGCATATGAAAATGCTCGACGGAAACTCCTACGCGATGATGATACACCATTTGTTAATACTGAGTAATATGAAGTCAACGATAAAACTAAACATTAAACCTGTAGATTAGACCGGAGCTTGAAATATTTTGTGAGTAGAACTGAATTGGTTTTCGATCCGGATAGTGTCCGAGAAAGCATTGATTAAATCATCTATTTACGGAAAATTAATTGTCATTTTGGTTGCCAAACGCAACTTGGCAACTTCCTTAATACAGAAAACGCATGCGGACATTGCTACGAAATCGCGGTGATAAATTTCCCCGCAAATATTGAATAGTTAATTTGTCTTGTGAAACATTCCGGCCCAGAGGAAAGACGCATCAGACGCTTCTCCTCAGGAATGTGCATATTCGTCGTACAAACGAGGCATGAGCTGAAAAGCTAGGAAGCTCTTACTGGACAGCTGTTTTGACCTGGTTGGGTTTCATCAGCAGTGAACGAAACGATCGATAAGACCGGGGAACGAACCCAAGGTCTGAGATGAGGGAGGCGCGATGTTCGCAACAAGCTCGTAAAGAGCGGCTGTGCTATATTCGTGTTTATTCAGAAATGAGAAGCGATCTGATCAGCTGCCCGGTGACCGAGTGGGCAGTGTGCTTACGTTTTACCTGTAAGGTCCCGGGTTCGATTCACATGACGAATTCATCATGTGATCAAATCGAATCCTCCATTTTTCTCCTACAATTAAAAACACAAATACAAGTCTACTTTGTGGTTTAAGCAAAGAACGACGGTATTCTGTGGGATATTTTCCCTTATCAAAAAGCATACATGCGAGATATAGAAAAACAGATGTACGATAAGAATAGGGGGAGGTAAGCGCAAATAAAACGTTGGATCTTGCGTGTCTGGATGATGTGGACACATTATAAATTCCTTGTGCAATAAATGATGGCTGCCTGAGTGTTTTTAAAAAGACATCTTCACATGATTTTCGGTGTTTTTCCATGATAGAATCCACATACTTATCTCCGGCGATGCCATAGCATTTAGACGTGTTCTGTGGATTATGCTAGTGAATAAAAGATCGGTGAATACAGTAAATATTTGCACTCAAAACACGCCTCGTTTGGTAATCTGCGGTGGATCGCGTTCTTGATCGTGAGAAGATGGACTATCGTTGATGCCTTCAAGTGCCAGTGATGGTGAAATATGGTCACTGTTCCCTTATAACATGTTACACCAAACTATGATAAAATCATGATGCCGTGGCAGAAGGACAATCTGCACTGTTTATGAGCGAAACAGTCAAACAAGGATGAATCAATTTTGATTTCATGGATTGTCAAATAAAGGCCTTTCGGAGAAAACTAGAGCCATGACCGATTAGAATATGAAGCAAACTTTCGGTCAACTGGTGCAAAGTGTTACTGTTTTCAAAACGTTTCCAATGAGAGATTTGCAACGGTGTGTTATCTGCTTTCTTTCCGTTTAATGTCATCACATTTCTGTTTAGTGCACCGTATTTTGACAACGTCACGAAAAACTCACACATACCCCTGCATTGCTTTGGTTTCAAACGATAGGAAATTTCGGTCCACGACCAGGATTTGGAAATCGCCACAATAATGCGAACAACACCACCACTCTCGGGGACCAGTTTGACTAGAACGGCTTGTAACCACTTTCTCACGAATTCTCATTCATCCCACACGTGAAGAAAAATCCCAAACTGCAGTCTGGTTGTTACCTCCTCGTACCGCAGTCTCCCGGTTGTGATGATAAATCGATATTTGCTATTGATTAATCAGTGGAGATAGCTTATTCTGGCCAACACTGGGCAAAGTGTTGGGAATATCAAATCACTATGGTTGAAAAGTTTGGGCCCCATTTTAACTTAACGGAGTTCTCTCTCAGACTGCAATTGAATCTGATGTCTCCGAACAAAAAATATGGTTTCCACACACTGGCATATTCAACTTAAACACAATAGTTGGTTTCACACAGTAAAAATGTTCGAAGTGAACTCGAAACGGTTTGTGATGCAGCACATAGAAAAAGAATCAGTAGTCCTGATATGAGAAAATAAATCCCATCCTATCTATCTGTCTATCTGTCTATCTATCTATCTGTCTGTCTGTCTGTCTATCTGTCTGTCTGTCTGTCTGTCTGTCTGTCTGTCTGTCTGTCTGTAATTTAATGACGTAAGTCATCCGGAATTTACAACGACAGAAGCAACATTAGAAGCACCTGCCACCTCGGAGCCCACACACATCCAGTGGCCTCCCTTATCTGCTTCTTCAAAGAAAACAGCTCTGCCTGCGTAAAAGAGAGACGTGACTAACAGTTCCTTGACTGTGATTTGTACAAACGTTCCTGAGCCCACGGCATTGTCACTGAGAGAAAGGCGAGACGAAGAGCTGAAGTACTGGGAGGCTCTGTGTACGCAAATGGGGATCAGTGCCCAACCTACGGGTCTCACGCGCCTTCGGCGACAGTCTAATTCACCTCACGCAGGAGAACCCCGGTTACTCCGGGTGACACTACGTAGCAAAACAGACGTAGAAAATGCTCTTCTTTCCAGCTTTCTCCTTCGAGGAAGTTAAAATAAAATAAGGATTCTACCATACAGACCACGAAGAAAGCGTGCGCACCAACGAAATAACCCGGACAAGGCACGGGAAACGGACAATGCCCGGGTGATTCTTATACACGAAGTCCCACAATTAAATGAGCCAGGCGCATCAAAATGCCAGCAAAGTGATTGTAAAGAGTGGTGGTTCATTTAAGATATCGGATGTCGCCAGATCACGACTACAGCTGTTTCCCCTGTTTTCCTAACTACCGCGGAGACTGCTCGAGAATTCTGAAAATAACTCTAAGCACATCAGAAATGGCTACGACTGTCTTGCAGTCTTGGTACGATAACAAGATCAAGGGACTATCAGAACTGAGGTTGAGACCCATGCACAACACGGGGACCAAAAGTGTTTCACAGGCAGAAAATATCACCTCCATACAAACTGGGTTCCGACAGACTTTTTGTTCCTTCCCGAAACTGGCAGATCTGTCCCAGAAAACTATTCTCCCAAAAACTTCCCTTAACCGATCACGATACGGTCGGCTTAACTAACTCCCTGCTCCCCGACAAGTTTCTGCCCCACCACCAACTGCATTGTTTCTACACTAACTCCCAAGGTTTCCTCAGCAAATTTTCAGAACTAGAACTGCGTTGCTAAACTGGTCAATGGGACATTATTGCAGTCACCGAAACCTGGCTGACAACGACCATTCTGGACTCAGAGTTAAGCTTACCCGGCATGACTCTGCTCAGACGCGATCGACCTACAAGGGGTAGTGAAGTGTTACTCTACTTTAGCAGCAAACTACAATGCGAAGTAATTGATTATCCTGCTGCGGTTTCTGACTCACTATGGTGCAAAGTGCGACTGTCGCAGCGCGATGTCGGCTTGATCGGTGTGGTGTACCGCTTCCCCTCATCGACAGACTCAGCCAGTGAGACACTATTGCAAACCATGTATCACATACTGTCACTGAAGTTCACACATGTTCTCATTATGGGAGACTTCAATTGTTCTAACTTAGCTACATCAGCGACCTCTCTACGACCGTTTGAGAGGAAACTTGCACAGCTCATGAAATCCTATCCACTTTACAATTTTGTGAAGGAGCTCACGAGGTTTGGAGCCAACCAGTTACCATCAGTTCTGGACCTGGTGTTAGCTAACCAGGAACTGATGGTGGAAACAATTTCCACTGCAACTCCATTAGGGCGTAGTGATCATGCTGTGCTGACGTTTGACTAGATTTGCTATGTTTCCGTACCGCGCAATTCTACGGTTAGCTCCTGTATGTTTGTTGACTACACTTAACTTCAAATTTTGGCGAGCGATTTCAAATGGAAATTTCCCAGCGAACAGTGTGATCCCCTGGTATCCTGGGAAGAATTTACAAACAACCTGACGGACAAAAAGTGGATTTCACAGAGGAATATCTCATGGAGAGCTTATTAACGATCTCCTTGCTACAACCCATGGTACACCTACTGTCAGCTCCGAAACCACTGCACCAAGTTGGCGCGAGAAAAGAAGTTAATACATCAAGGAATGCTCATGCGCAGGTTCATATCAAATCCCAAGCTGTTGTGCAAACACATAAATGCCACCAGAAAAGTTAAGTCTGGTGTTCCAGCGTTAAGGGTGGCAGAATGTGTTTCAGTCACAACAAAGGAGGCAGCTGAAATGATAAAACGTCAGTACGTTCAAGTGTTCACCTCACCTGCGAACACTGGACTACGGCTGCCTCTGTTACTTGAGGAAACATTACAACCAGTGCTCACCACAATTGATTTTCCCCCAGAAATCGTAGCATCGAAACTGCAGTGTTTGAAAAGGAACTCATCTCCAGGGGTAGATAATATCCACCCACAAACCCTTATCAACCTGGCAAGTAACTTAGCTCAACCACTAAGCAAACTATTCCAACAAATGTTCAACAAAACTGCGCTCCCGATAACATGGGAACAAGGGATAATCTCTCCGACATACAAGGGCGGTTGTCGTAGCGACCCAGCTAACTACAGCCCCGTTACTCTCCTCCCCGTATTATCCAAAGTCATGGAATTCATTGTGGCAGACAAAGTGATGAATCACTTGGAAAAATACAACGTATTATTCCCGGCTCAACATGGGTTTCGTCGCAGGCGATCTTGTACCACTAACCTGCTTCTGGCCCGAGAAGAGTGGACAAAAGCAGTTGGTCACGGTGATGCAGTAGATGTCGTGTACCTCGACTTCTCCAAAGCATTCGATCAAGTGAACCAAAAAATACTGCTGAGGAAACTACACAACTACAGAATTCGGGGAATTGTACTGGGCTGGATAGAGGAATTTCTTAGACAACGCACCATGGCAGTTCGGGTTTCTGGTTCACTTTCTGATCCCATCAGCGTATCACGAGGAGATCCACAGGGATCCGTGCTGGGCCCTCAACTTTTCCTTGTTTTCATAAACGATCTAACGGACATTCTCGGTCTGCATACATTAGTGTTTGCAGACGATGCAAAAATATGGAAAACGGTGACAAAACCAGAGGACTCGCTGGAACTCTAAAGAACCCTTATTGCTGCCTATCCATGGTCGATCGAAAATGATATGAAATTTAACGCATCAAAATGTACGATCGTGTCCCCTCGACACAAAACTCGGTTCCCGTATTTTCTAGGAGATCAAAAACTTCCATATGCCTCGAATGTGGAGGATCGCGGCGTCATTGTTCAAGAGGACCTAAGCTGTTCTTTAAACTGCTCCCGGGCATCGACTACCGCTGTAAGACATGTTGG
>UZAN01040692.1:26825-72170 GCA_900618425.1 Echinostoma caproni
GTTTCTGCGCCAACAATTGATTCATTTAAGCACAATCTGGATGAAGCTTTGAAAAGTCTTAAATTTCAACATCCGTAGAAGGGCACGAAAAAGGGACAAATTGTGACATCTACTTTGTACGTACTGTAAACCGATTCATCTGTTCCAAATCCTATGGGACTAGAAAAGCAACCGCTTGTAAGTATTTCCCATAAAAAACTTTGACTTTGACTTTGAAGCGGAACTTATTATGCATTACACATTTCTTGTCGGACGTGTGCTAGCTCATTAGGGAACCGATAGGTCACATACACAATTTGTTTACACACACACACACACACACACACACACTCAATGCCCATGGAAGACACGGGAAACTGAATTCTAGCGTGACCTAAGCGAACTTTATTTACCGCGATTCAGTGTGATTGTGTAGGTGGAGCAAATTGTATAGGTCATATCTGTCAGATATCTGGTCAGATATAATTAGGTATTTTGTGAAAGTATTTTCTATGGTGTGATCGCGTTTTTTCACTTGATTGCGGCTTATTCCACTATTTTATCTCTCTCTGTCTAAAATTAAAACTATTTTATCCTGTCAACATCCAATTGTGAACGTCATCTGTGATATCAATTGGATTTATACGTCTGATTTGTGCTGGGTCGCATTCCACTGGAGTGAACGTTTTGCCCTTAAAACAGGGTAGTGCGTCACACGTGGAAAAGAAATATCTGTTTATCAATGGGAAAAATAAGCACTGCAGTGCGTACTGAACTGCCTGACGTCGTCATATGATCCTTTTGNCTGTCACAAACGATAAATTTGAAACCCTGGAAAGCCGGATTGCAGGCCATCGAATACCAACATCCTGTCACACTCGGTTTGAATTTTGGATTCCAAAGCAGAATTGATTTGACGATTAAGTTGTGCTGAGATTGTTCACTAGTGTCAAAAAGTAGACTAAAGAAATAATCATTCAATAAGGTTTTTTTTAGCAAGAAACACTGTGTCATTATCTGTTTACAGATGTTTTACTCATGTCTCTCTCCCTCTCTCTTGATCTGTTGAGCTACAAACTGTCTTCGAATCGATCAGTTAGAGCGTTCGAATTTCAGCTGTGTACGCTCCTTTGCGCGTGGATTTCTTGCACAGTTTGGTCAATGATTCTTAGGGCACGTACGAGAATGGAAAGGAGATATACTGTATATATATATATATATGTATGTATGTGTGTGTGTGTGTGTGTGTGTGTGTGTGTGTGTGTGTGTGAATACGCATAATAACTGGGTTTAAACGAACGAAACACAAGTGGTGATGAATTCAACTAACTATTCACTATTTGATAATACCCTGTTCCAAGAAACTGCAATTTGGATCATCTGATTTCTAAAACCATGACCACTTGTACATTCCACAGGGCGGACTACTTTGCCCTGTGTACGACGTATGCAATTGAATCTGATCCCTTTATCTTTGATTCAATCTCCTTCTTTTGAATATAAAATGATAACTCTTTCATAAGGAGGAGGCGGTCGATCAATCAAAGGCCTGTCCTACACACACACAAAACGAACGGGGCAAGCTGGCGCTTGGGGGATTTGAACACATTCACCGAGGCGATTAAGTGTGATGACCTTCACCGCTTGACGACGACCGCAGCCGCGCAACGCGTCCGTTCATGGTTCGTCGTTGGCTTCGATTAGCCAGAGTACAAGAGTGGGTCTTTATCTGGGGCCAGAGCGTCCATGATTTTCTCGGTTGCTGTATCAGATAAGTGGATAAATGTGAAATTCGCACAGTCTCAGTTTTGAAATCCCCATAGATGACTGCTCATAGGGTTGATCTTTTTCTAACCTAGGCATTCAATGAGAAGGCTTTACAAACGGATGACCGGTTATGAACGTAAATTTGATCGTCTTTCATACTGAAGTATTTCCCCCTAACCGGATGGGTAGGGTAGAGTGGGAATAATTACACACCGCAACTCAGCTCAGAGTAAACATTGGCGACTGTTGTTTTTCGTGTGACAGCTTTAGTTTCCACCTGCTGGCATGGGTTTTCTGACGCTGAACCTCACTGGCACTTCATGTAGAGTAGTGACATCTTCGGTTAGCAATACCCAGTCAGAAAAGATGATACACAAATTGAATGAGGATTACTGGACGTGCACTGCAGAATCTGATCCAGTAGAGGATAACGCTGTTTCAGTGTTTCCCACCGCCTCAGCTTGCTTAAAGCTCATCATCGGAGTAGTTTTGTTACTTTTTGTTTCATACGCAAAAACAATCGTTCCGGTATGCCGAAGACTTCAACGGCTTCGAACTTCTGACATGAGAACACAGGTTGGCAAACCAACTCGTTTTCGGGGTCAAAGCACAATTTATAGGAGATTAAACAGGCGGTGAGAGGAGATACATATCTGCGCAGGAAATCAGAGTTTAGCGAGCGATGACGGAATTTCGATAACTGATGTTTGTGAATATGTATATCTGTGTGTGTATGGAAAACGGAGGGTAGTTGTGGATGGGCAAGTATTTTATTGTATTGTATTAAAGTTTTAGCGAATTTTATACAAGCTTTCAGCCAAAATAGATCAAAATTACAATGCTGGCAAAATGGGGGAAATTGGAACATCAAACGTGCAAGAATGTGAGGCAACTACTAAATGCATTAGAAAGCTCAGAACAAACACTTTCCTTGCCGGTCAGTATCCGGGAATACTACGGTACCAAAGAGTTTTTGCATTCAGCTATCCGAGATGGGATGAGTTGGAACGGGTGAAGGGGTGAAATTTGCATGCACACTGGCCAATGTGTAAAAAATTGTTGTAATGAGATAGCATGTTGTTGGCAAACTTCAAGCACACATCAATATGAGCATCACACATATCATCAATCATAACAGAGCGTAACTTGATAAACAGCTAACTATTGAGAGGCTACGCCTCAGCAGTTTGAAATCTGCCTTCATCAAACCAGGGTAAATTACAGGGGAACAGCAAAGGGGTATAGAAAGAGCAAATTGTTGAACAAAAGCTTCTAAAACCGAAAAATCACAACGGAAGTGACCCAGTATTTTTACCCCAAAAGAGAGAACTTTCAGCTTGCTGGCAACAGTCTAGGTAAATAAAGACCGGTGAAGAGTACTTTCAAGTGTGACACCTAAGTACTTCACATGGCTGAATCTGCTCATCGGCTTTCCCTGAATCTGTGCGTTGTCCGATGGAGATGGGGAACGGTTTAAAATAAAAATAGAATCAAGGCATTTCTCGGGATTAAGACCGGATAAAGGAGAGTAGGTAACGAGGTGGGATAAGTTTGTGTTAAATGTAAACCAGTTCTGATGGATCAAATACGGAAACAGAAATGACGGTATCATCAGTATACCTAAGATGTCGCGTAGGGGGAGTAATAGGGTAAGTCACTGATGTAAGTCGCGAAAAGATAGGGTGATTAGACAATACCTTCAAGTACATCCGAACTATTGAGTGGTGTCGTTGAATGCCTTTTTCTCAATTCAGCAAACTGATATCTTTGCAAAATTAACCACCAATTTAGTCAAGAAGAGAAATGGGACAACCACACGATTGGAGCTCGCTAAGTAAAAGAGAACGGGACACCGAGTCAAAAGCGGAATAATAATCAAGAAATACACAGTGCACATATTTAGCTTTCTCGTTTAGGGACTTGCAGATGAAGTGAACTAGAAAAGAAACGGCATTTAATGTGGAGCGGTTATGTTTATACGCAAACTGATAAATGTCTTCGGGGGTGGTAAGGGATGACTGAAGGCGATGCAGAAGTGATTGCCTCATCAATTTCAAACCAGTGGGAGTGAGAGCAATGAGCCTGAAATGCTTCGCTATTGGGGCCTTTGGCATTCCTTTGGGGATGGGAGTAATTCTCGCTGGCCGCCAACAATCTGGAATAGTTCGGAGTTCGAGTGTACGATTAACTATGTGTGCACCATATTTAAGAAGGGTGGGACTTAAGTTGTCTAGACCAGGTGCGGTCGAAACCTTGAGCGAACACATGTGTTTATATATCTCACTAGAGGTGATGGGATCAAACGAAGGTTAGATGTTCGGAGAACTGTATTCAATATAACTGGGGTGAATCGGGTGAAGAATTGATAAATGCAGTATTCAATTTTTTACTATCAACAGAGGGACTGGAAATCACTTTCTCCTGCCTGCAGAGTAGTTGAGTTCCACGCCAAATATATTTGCAAGTCTTCGTCCTAAAAAACTGAATTAATTAAAGGGGAATAAAGGAAGAGATCATGAACGGAGGTTAGCTCATCAAAGTTCTAGTGGAAGGCCATGGTAAGACCTGTGTTCTTACAAACTGTCTCGCCTGGGCTGTTGACAAAATTCGGAAGTTGATCTCTTCGATCTTTTGATCAATTTGGACCGTGTGATCAAACTCATTTAACTGGTTCGTAATTGCTGTCAATCCCTGACTGGAACAACTGGGGTGATCCTCCTCGATGCGATCAGATAGACGTCTCAGACCGTTTGACCCACATAACTTGCCCCGCAGGAGCAGATGAATTGATAAACACAAAATGAGGTCGCATTCGGAGGAAAGCTATCTTTAGTATGCATAAAGATAACAGGTTTGGACGTGAATGTAAGGCGGGGTTCAGCCACCAAGTAGATGAATTTGATGGACAATTAAATGCGTCTAACCAATATTTTCGCAATCGTTTCGCTCCTTCTGAATGAGGTGGAGGGATAGACACGTCTTGTTCGCTGTGTTACGTAATTCCTTGGGTGGGTATGCAGTCACGCTTCTATGAATGAATGACTCGGGAGATCAATTATATAGGAAAACATTTTGTATTCTTCCCAGTTCAAACTCGACAGAGTCTACAGAACAAATTTTCTCAACCCTATTGGATAAGCGTAGAATCAAATTTTTCTTCCGTTTTATTGAGAGGAAACTTTGGTAATGTGTGTGTAGTCTCCGTCCCATGATGGATGTTTCCAGGAATAGAGCCATCAGACTGTCGAGAAAAGAACACTTCTAGAAATGCTTCTGATATGTTTATCAGTTGTTCGAATTTATAAGTAAACGAAAATTCCCAATCATCTTTTATCGGTCAAAACATTCCGTAATTAAACAATTCTATTATCTCAACCTGTTTTCTTGTCCAAGTGTTGAGCCTGGCCACAATCAAACTAAGGGAGTCTTTATTCTGACATATATTGTATTCATTTTGTGGTGTAAATAAAATCAATAACTGTAGCAACCTGCCCCTTCAGTCCTTTTACAGGCAAGATCAGCTGCAGATGAGTACGGTTGGAACTGATCTGGAAAGCAGCCAAGAATCTGATGCATGCAAACCCTGTCTCCGATAAATTGTAGTTCATACGGAGACTTCAGACGGCGCGGTTGCTTGCGAGGAGGTTCACATTGATCGAACAAATTTCCGCATGGCCTTCGAACAATGGTGTTACCATTGCAAATTGGGACTATATCAGAAGTAACATGGAAATTGAATATAACAAAGAACTTTACTAAACGAGAGGACGCTTCTGTAGATTATGAATGTACCACCGCGGCGCTCACATGCAGCTCCGCGGTCACCAGTTTGCGAGGCGGTATCACTTGTGGATCTAAACCGCAAAAAACGGTTTAGTCTTCCCGTCTTAAGTGAGGTTTATCTCCTGGAATATTGGGCGCTAACAAATCCTAATATTGCTCCATTTTTTGTAATTTATCAGTCACCATGTGATTCTGAATAATCCTCGAGTGCCGTCAACTCGTCGTTTCAAACTTTTAGGTTACAACGTAGTGGATAGGAGCACAAGGGAGATGAATGTTGGTCCAAAGGCTGATCTCGCAGTTGTTTCGCAATTTTCGCCATGCTGGGATACTGAATGACGGTGCATTCCGAATTTGTTGGGACTTTTTGGTGAACACCTGTTAAGCGTCCGACCCCCAAGACGGTTAATGAGATTTCCTTTCACACACCTTTATTGCCCTTGGAACGAATGGTCTTCCTATAGAGATTGATTTGTTCCGTACTCGGTAGTAAGGGGCTCAGTGAGCCGAGCATTGTTGTCCGCGAATTCCAGATCCGAAATGTGAACTGTTGAACTCTCGACTGGACAAGCAACTCATGATTCCTTGTCCGATCGATGGCAAAGTTGAATAAAACCACCGCACCCCCGTCAGAGAGAATTGTTGATTATTGTGCGCTTTTGGACAAGTCATATGTGGGTGGAATTCTCGTGCGGTATCTCGTGAGGTGACCGAATCAAAGCAGCACCAAAATCAAACCGGCAAGTCGCCGCCGGCTGCTGCTAGAAAGATGATTAATGGTGGCGATATTGGCATATCGGGCCAACGCCCTAACGAACCCCCCTCCCTAGGTTTAGTCAAGTGTGGGGATCACATGCCGATGAGGAAAAATAAGGAGCATTGAACTATTGAAGTTTTGTCAGTCAGAACGATCACTCTTTAGTTCTCGTAAGACTGTGACATCGATTTTGTTGAGAATGTGCATCAGTCACCAAAAAAGATCTCGCACTTACCATAAAGATTAGACTACTGCATAAAGCTTTCTAACTGGTGAAGAAGGCGTTGGTCAAATTAGTTACCCAGATTTCGTGTATTCGAAACCCACCACCACCTCCGCGACAGCCTGATTTCCTCATTTTCTTTCTATCATGTGACAGTACTTTGAATGTTCGCTTCTTCGATCCGGAAAATTATTTGTACGCCCTACGATTATGCACATCTATGACCATTGCTTGGCTGTCGTAGTCAATTTGAGTTCATACTTTCTCCTTTCTGATCACCTGAGCTCGACTGCCCTGTGACGGTTGCAGTGTTTGCAATCTGTTATTGTTCAGCTTCTGCCTTATTTTTTGCAGTAGTCTACTTATCCAGGTGCTGTACCATAGGATCCTCCACAGTAAGCCTGGTCGCACTTATCTCTCCACTATTACCATCAAGTTTGCAGTGTCTAGCACACTGAGATTCCCAATTTTCCTGATTGGTTGCTTTGAGTTTCCTAGGAGTGAGCACCATTTTTATCAACGGATAATCAATTATCTTTTCAAACTGATCCGTGAATTGAGATCTACATTCCTTTGATATTTATTGAACCACGACAGACAGTGGAGAGACCGGTTATGCTCAGAAATTAACCTGTAGTAGGTTGTACGGAGAAATCCGACTTTTCTCTTCAAGCCACCTGTTCACATTGTTACCCCAGTACCAAGGCACCATGAATTTGGTTCTAACCTGTTGGTTTTATTGTGTCCGGCGGCGCGAGGAATTTCACTTTCCGCTTGCTTTCCGTTTGCTCATTTCTGCACTCTCTGATCTTTCTCATTTTCAACAAATAAATGTTATTTTTTTACTGCCATTTCTATTTATTGAATATACAAATGTACAGTCCACATTCAGGAAGGGGGGGGGCGCGACCATACAAAGGCTGCCTGGGAAGACGAGTGGTGGTAGAGCGGTTTGAACCCGGAACTCCCAGGTCACAAGTTGGCGGCCTAACCATTTGTTCACCAGCTTTATACTTTAACGCAAATTTACGTTAGCGAGAACGACACATCCATCCTCTGTGCCACGGTACGATTGCAATGCACGTCGGTCGTTGGGTGCGATCGGTGGTAACGGGGTTATCAACGAGCCAGGGGATCCACTTGAAAGTTTGTCACGACTGTCAGCAATCGATGCACTTCAAAGCCATTGAAATCATATTTTCTCCCACCCCCCCCCGTCACGGTCTAAAAAAGGAGTTCAGGGTCCCGGTGGATTTCCTACAACCACAAACTCATGGTGGGACTGCGCTACCGCTACTTAAAGTGCTCTAATTAGTTGTTTCCGGTCTGCCTAGTGTGACTTTGTTATTTTCGGACGATAGAGAAATGACACGTGTTTTACTGTTCAGGGTGCAAAGTTCTACGTACGATGTTTGTTTGGTAAGGCACTTATTTGGTAAGTTAACTGTGTCACAGCTCCAGTCTACTGTTTTAGATGACCAGTCTTACGTGGTCGCTTTTAATTAACCAGTTTTGGTTTTCAGAGGAAACCACAGCATTAAACTGCTCAGACAAGCAGTTCTCATTTAACCTCGTTAGTCCGGATGTTACACGCATTTACGCCGCGATAATGCGCACTATCGAAGCCTTAATGTTGCCATCTTGTTTCGGATGCAACAAAACTATTCTCTTTCACTTCTTCCAATATACCTTCTACAATTATCATACACTTTTTGCACGGAGTGATTTGCTGTGTATCTGCATGGTTCATCGGTTCACTCCATCCGCGCTGTGTTGGGCCTGGATCTCCTTTTATAAGGGATAATGCTGTGGCACACTTTTGATCGTTTGATAAAAAAATTGTTTTAGACAAGAGCAGGTTCGTTTGTACCATTTCTTTGAACTCCGACAGGGTTGGTCAAGAAGTTTTCCATCTGATTGTGGTTAGTTAGTTAGTTTGTGAGTTGTATTGTATTTTATTGTAATAACTTGTACAAGCAATTATATTTCTTGATTTCAAATAATTAACCTGCGGACTTCCTCTTCACGCACTCGGAAGCACGGGACGATGGATATGCACTACTGATCAGCTCTACTAAGTGCGATACTCAATTGTCTGATTGAATCGATGAACTGAGGATTGTGTGTGAAGGGGAAGTCCGAAGGATAGTTCAAACCAACAACTATACTAACATTTCAGTCACAAAAATGTTTCCATCTCTACAGTGGGATACAAATTAAAAGCGTCGTATATCACAATAATAAAATGCAACCAAAGGAGCATTTTTGTAGGTATGGTGGAACAGTAGGTAGACAGGTAGAGATCAAACGGATAACTGTGGTCGTTATTTATTTTATGGGCGAAATTATCACATGAACTGATGTGGGAATCGCATCATTTTGTGCTTAGAGTGTTTATAGGAATATGAAAAACCCAGCTTGTAATTAACGAACCATGGAGAAGAATAATTGAATACTTTTTAAGTAGTCTGGGGGAAAATAACGGTCGAGCAGCAAACAAAACAGAAAAATACATTGATAAAAAATCATGTGGTTGCATGCTTCACTACTAATTGTCGTAGCCTGTGTATCTGGAAGTTTACACGACGTAGTCTACCAACACAGACTAGCACATTGAAGGACTACCGAAGATTTCCATCTGTGATAACTCCTAAGTATTTCGTGGTGTGTTCTGATCGTGGGTGATGAGTAGCATTCTTTTCGTAGACCACCATTTCTATCTTCCCGCATTTAAAACCGGGTTTCGACTCACTCTGCCGCTCTAAACTCTGGCGCTGCTTTGTGCCGAAGTGCGTACTCAAAAAGTATATTTCAATTTTGCGATTTCTTCACACGAACAGCCGAAACCAAGTCCGGTACTTTTCCGCCCGTGTTCACTACAGGAAGTGATGATCGTCAAGGTTGCCCTTTCACTGATTTTCTATTTAACTTTGTCATGGATTGAATTGTTGAAACAGCCCTGTCCTCGTGCGAGGATAGTGCCCTCGGGTTGTCCCCTAGTGTCTCTCCGGGAGTATGCTGACAACATTATACTACTAAGTGAAGATCCGGGTAAGTTGCAAGTTTGTTTGTTTGCTAGAGTAGCCATATTTGGTATGCGTTTTGCACCTTCAAAATGTAACCGTTGTCACAGGAAAGGTTTGGTCCAGCTACCAGCAAGTTCTTACGAGAAAAAGGATGTGATGACCCCAAAGAGCTGGAACGGAAAATTGCCTCTGAAGTTCAGTTTCTATTAGAAGGACATTTCATCGATTCGAACACTGCCCGGGACCTGAAACCGAGAGAAACTCAGATTCCCCAATTTTATGGCCTACCGAAACTCCACAAGCCAGGTGTGCCACTCATACCAATTCTATCCTTGACGAGCTCACCACAGCACAAAGTGGCGAAATGGCTGGTTAAGGTGTTAGAACCAATTAGAACTAATATTCTGGGGTGCGCTATCCTGTACAAAGATACGTCGACGACACTCTTGTTATAACAGAAAGCTTAGGAGAAGCTACAAAAATTATGGATGAACTCAACAGACTACATCCAAATATACACTTCACAATGGAATATGAATCTAACAACATACTCAATTTCCTTGACATTACTATGACCAGAAGAGGAAACGGAACGATTGCTCGATCCGTCTGTCGAAAGGAAACGTGGACAGGCCAATATTTACACTTCGAGAGCTTTATGCCCCTGGAGTATAAACGTGGTTTTGTTTGGACTTTATTTGACAGAACGAGGCGAATCTGCACGGAAGACAGAATTGAACAAGAACTGCAAAACCTCCGGGAGTGTTTAGCGAAAAACGCTTACCCCGAAGCGTTTGTAAATAAGCATAGCAAACTGGAAATTGCGAAAGAACTGATTCCGTCTGTTCCCAAATTGGGGGTCACATTACACCTTCAATTCAAAGGTGATGATGTAAGCCGCCTGCTCTACAAACGACTGAGGTCAGCAATCGCTCGAACCTACTACGCAGCCGACTCCCAAATCGTCTACCGAACAACCAGGATACCCACACCCCCGGCAAAAGAACGTCTGCCTCTGTACGCCATCTCTAATCTAATCTACCAATTCCAATGTGGTTGCGGAGCCACCTACGTGGGCCGAACAGAGCGACAGTTACGCAATCGGGTGGTGGAACATATTCCGAATTGCGTGCAAAATCAGCTGACTCAATTGAGATCAAGTCCGCTGCATAGAAACGACGGTCGAAACTACAAGACCCCGTCCTCAGCAATTGCTCGACATCTGCTGATGACGCAACACCAAGTCGACCGAGGCACAGCGTTTCGAATTATCTACAAGTCACAAGTCGCAAGATTGTTAAGGTTTGCCGAAGCGATTACGATTAATCGATGGAAGCCCCCTCTGTGCCAGCAAAAAGAACTTTATGTTAGTCTCTCCCTACCCTGGTGATATTGGTTCTTTTACCCCTAACTCTTTTATGTTTTGTCTGTTTTTGATGTATTTTGCTTTACTTTGTTGCTATGCTAAAGCCCTATATAAACATAGTATTTTCTGCAGTATACACCATGTTGAGATGCAGCGAAATCATCCTGGACATAAATCGTGCAGTATTGCCATATGATCTTCTCTTTTGAAGTTAATCTCGGCAGAGGCATGTTTCATAGAATATATTGGTGTTTGGACACCGCTGTTTACGTTGCATCACACCAGACTGGTGGTTAGGCGCAGAGTTTTTTGGTAATCGCATTCATCCTGTGGATCAGGTGGCCGACCTACATAGATTACGCTGGTTGGGGATTGCGCTATGCACGTCAGCTTTTAGTTCGCCGGGACGCGCGATGTTTGCCGAGGCAGATGGCTGTTGGAAAAGGGTCAACGGTGGTTAAACTAAGATCTGGCATGACGGTATGAAAACCCTAACCAGGAGATTAGGTCACATAGGCCCCATTAGGCTCCCTGGCTGGGCACCTCGATATGATGTTCACCAACGGTTAGAGACACTGAGTGATATGGCTGGGTGTCGCAAACAGTGGCGCTCGTGCATCCACTCATAATACTCCTAACACCACTCTGTATGAATTTTACAACTTACGGTCGAATTCGCTCTCAACATTCCAATCCTCATTCTGGTTTTTTATCCAAATTGGTGGTCAAAAGATACCAATCAAAAGTGTCGCATGAATATAGATGGTTATTGGTTGTGAAAACTGAAACTGAAACCGAGGGTTCCAATGGATACTCAGACCGGGAGATTAAAAACATATGTTTGAAACATTGAGACGTATTCAACTGGAGAACAGATTAGTTCGAGGATAGTTGCACTTGTACTAAACTGTCAGATAATAATTTCATGCATGATTGGCTTGAGATGACTTGACTGACTGACCGCATCGTCAACATATTTACAAGTTTAGGCTTGCGCGATAGAGAGTAAACCATTGGTGAACTTTGAAAATGAGTATGCAAAAGCACAGTACCCTGAAGGACTCGAGAAGTACTAACAGTTGTGAAACAGTACTGTTTGGGTTCTATCCTTTGCATTCTTCCTGTACACTGATCTTTCAACCAAGACGATAAAGTGGTGGGACAACCGGGAGACTAACGTTTTGAGAAGAATCTAATCAGGGAAAATACAACGAAAGTATTTTGACAATCGACCAAAGGATCACAAACAAAGTGCATGAGTAGAGAGAATTCTAATTATATATATTTGGTGATCATTTTGAACACATCGGGATCAAATGGTGTTAGGAATGTATCGAAAAATCGATGCGCCATGTGTTGTTTTATTGTGAATGCTATAATGTTAATAACACAGAAATGTCGGTGGAGAAATTATATTTGACGAAGTTTCAGTTACCGTGGGTAACCTTTCTCAAGGCCGGTATTCTTATTGTAAAATCTGCCTTGACATAAGTTACCCACGGTAACCGAAACGTTGGCAAATATAATTCTCTACCGATATTGCTGTGTTACTAACATCACAGAATTCACAGCATCTATTTGGTTTCTACTTTAGTATGTTGCTTATTACATTTTCCATGAAAAAATGAACTACCATTTGCGAACTTCGGACTGATTTAGCAATAATGAAAGCATAGTCTCCCCATTCATCCCTACATTCAAGTCAGTCCAGTTTAGTCAAAAAATGTTTGATGCACCCAAAAGGGCGAATTTTAAGCAAATTACGAACTTCTACAGTGGATAATTAAAGCAAATTGTGATAAAAAATAATAATATAAGACATTCTGTACTATGGTAAATAAGAAAAAACAGTACTAGAGTTCGTCCCGGTAGGGGTTGACAACTGTCCTGTGATTACCCAATAGCCAAGAAAGGGAGGGGATTAAACTGTTTCTATATGTGTAAGTACGCGCAGGAAGAAGTTGAAATCTGGAATGACTTTCACTGAGCACCCTTCGGTTGAGAGAACCAAAGCCCCTTGCATAATTAGGAAAATTAAAAGAGCGTTACCCTTCTTATTACGCATCAGTGTGTGATGGAGCGAACCTCATAGTCACGAAGATCTGCTGTTCAGTGATGGTAACCGGGAGTCTAAGCCCCAGCACTTCTATTGGGGAACCACATAAGGCCTCGCTAGGTCAGGCTTGGTATGAAACTAGACGAGAGGAATGCTGCCTACTAGCGAAGTTGGGTGACGGTGGCGGGACTCAAGCCTCGGACCACAAGGTCCAAAGCACTCCGGTGACAGCGACTAAATCACTGGATCACCAACACTCTGCGCCTTTGTCTAAGGTCGATGCAATAGAGTGAACAATACGGGCCACAGCGTCTGGTGTGAACAGATGGGATCTACAACCAAACTGTGAGGGATCATATGAGTTAATCAGGAGTATCATGTGGCACAGTAAAACACTTTCAAAAGTTTTCAGCAGCACAAATGTGCAAGCAGTTGGGCGGTACTCTGACAACCTTTTCTCACGTGCTTTTGCTCGTTTTGTGAAAAATAAGGTTCAAAGGATTTAGCTGGTGAATGTTTGGATTGGTCCATTTGGTTTTTCACAAGCATCAATAAGTGTTGATGATGTTCAGTGTGGGTTTCTCTCCTTGGGAGATCATTAATTCCCCACTATTTGTATGCATTTTATTACGATGGAAATGTTTGTGATTGATTGAGCCATTCGCACAAGGTGATAAGCATCGACCGTGTAGCTCAAGGTTAAGGGTTTGCAGTCCCAGTCCGATTCCAGTCCTGACAGGGACACAAGAAATACGCACTGCTAACGAGTCCCAAACAGGACGAAACAGCTGTCCAAGGTTCAAACGATCATCAGAAATTCGACTGGTAAACGGAGAAAACATCGTTCTGGCTGAAAAGTTGCATTTGAGCACCGAAACCTAAAGAGTATCTATTTTGCCGTCATTTTGTCGTCCAAGGCCTGATCAATTCTTTCTAAGTTATCGAACAGCGGTCTCCTGATTCACTAAGGGCAGTACACCAAAAGTTGTGCTACTTTTCCAAGAACCTTGGTTACGAGAATTGGTCGAGGACGAATCAGTTCAGGTTGAAGGCTTCCAATTATTTCGTGTAGATCGACTATCAGGAAGATAAACTAAAGGAGGCGGCTTCATCGAATATCTGCGCCGATCGTGGTGTAACACATGAAAAGCATATTTCCTCACTGTATAGAAAACATTTCATTTACCACTGTGGAATGTTAACCGCGTTTTCTCCTGCGTCACTCTTCAATCATCTTTTCACATCTATATATCACTCCCGACTGTACTCTTAGTGAGTTGCCAACCTTCCTAGGTATATTCTATCCAATCATGTTGGAGAAATCTGTCCCATCCGTTTTCATTGTTACTGGTGATTTCCAAAGATCGGATGTGAGACTTTACACACTTCAGAACATTGTTCGTTTTTCCACTCGGACTAATCCCTCCTTGGACCACATTTTCCTTAAGGAACCATCTTTTGTTCGTGCCTTCAAACGTGCATCAGTAGGCAATTTCGATCACTGTCTAATAATATACAATATACGGTTAATGCAAACAACCAATTGTCAAGAGGAACAATGACGTAAGATACGTATACGACAAAATCATTTGGTCAATTAGGTAAAATGAGAATACATGGTTGTCCTAACGGGTTTACAACTACATTCCGATCCGGATATTTCAGTCTTCTGTGAGAGTCTTACCAATTGTCTTAACTACTGTTATGCTGTGTGCTGCCCTCAAGAAAGGATTTACCTACAGTGTAACCGCTTCATCTCTGATAAACAATCTGTTACGTAGGCTGAAAGAAAAAGCGTGTCGCTCAAGAGATAAACTGACGGTCAAACCTGCCAGCTTCCACATCATATGTTGACACCGAGCTAAAAGATCAGACTAAAGATGCTCTGTGGTCGTTCAACTTTACCTGCTACAGTCTCATGTGAAATCAATGGGTTCAGGGAAACTTTTGCTCCAGTCAAAAATGTTGTGCAAGCTTTACCGGACCACTGACTACCACAACGTCATAGCTGTCGATGAACTTATGTCGCACTACGATCAGGTCACACCAGTCGGAACGGCACGCGGAAGAAGAAGCAACGTATGTGCCAAGTACCAAAAAAACCGACAAAGATTGGCCTACAGAATGAGGCATAAATCATCCTGCCGCGCGGTTAGGAATTGATGGTGTATGATTGCACCCCTACACCAGTTGTTTTTGAATTGAATCAATACTCGGTTCGCCAATCAACTCGCCTTCTCGTTACACAATGAGTGATGTTCGCATCACTCCGGTACCCAAGAAAGTAAAGGGTAATTTTCATCCGATCGCTTTATCTTCAGTATTACTTAAGACTTTTAGGTGAAATATTATTAGGCATCTATTATCTAATCTTGATTTTCGTGATTCCAGTCAGTTTGTTCATTATAAGCGTCGCTCTACTTTAGGTGCGGCTGCTTGCCTTATACATTCTGTTTTATCCACTACAGACTAAAAAATGGCACTTGTTTGTTTTCTGGAGTACACAAACGCCTTTTTGACTCTGTTGACAGAAACATTCTTCTGTCATTGTTACGGCAACATAATCTCCCGCCCTATCTTTTTAATCGGATACATGACTATTTTCCCGACCCACTCCAATTCACTTGTCTCAATGGTATTAGGTCTTCCACTGTTACTGTAAACCATGATGGTGTACAGGGTGTAATGTTATCCCCCTTTCTGTTCTCCTTTTATATCCACAACTTTCCAGCTATCCCAGATGTTTTCACATTTCAATATGCTGATGACATTGTAGTTGGTAGTGCATCTCACAACAACAGTCCTTCAATGACCCCCCTTCAATCAGCCATAAGTTCCACTTCTGAATGGTCCAATGGTATTAACCTTTATTTAAACTCGAACAAACGCACAGAATCTTTGTTTTCCACCGACTGTAGGCCATCAACGCCTTCTGGATCATCTGTTCCCAATATTTTAATCAATAACTTAAAAGTTCAAAGATCACGACACTTCAAATATCTTGGATGTTTCCTGTCTGCCGACCTCAAATGGTCCTATCACGTAGACCGAACATTTTTTAAAGGCCTTAAAGTCAGAAAGTTGACCTTTTATATTTCATGCCTTCAACATCTGAGAGTGCCGTTGTACATCAGTTATAAATCTATTTTCTCGTGCGTTTTATGCCAATGGACCTACTACTCTCCCGTTATCTTCCCCGGTCGACCGTTTAGGGATTTGATATAGATTAGACCTGCCCTGAAAAGCATGTTTAGATATGGAGCTGTTTCTTGTGAGGAGCTGGTTGATTTCATTGTCAATCAACACCTTTAGGCTTGTGACCATCTATGAGACTCTATCTTATCCGATGCATCAAATCATTTACACTCAGCTCTCTCTCAATCCCGTTTTAACTTCTGTCATCCGCAATAAATTTTAATCTTTAACACTCCTACCACTGCTTTTCACAACCCCATTGTACCTTAACTTTGACGTTTGTTGGTTTCCAGGGAACGAATATCAAACGAACGTATGCACAGTCTAATGTAAACTTTCACGCCAAGACTTTCTTCTTTTTTGAGCCTTTTCTGTGTCCTCTTCATTATCATCTAAGTGGCTATTTTCATATCTTTCAACTCATTTTTAATAGTGTGTTTTCCAAAGCAAAGGTGATAACAATCTTTTCACTTTGGATGAATAAGGCGCACTCTTGATTTGACTTGACTTGACTTTGGGATTGATCCGATTGAGGCTGACCCTGCCTGCATCATCCTTCAAATTTCTAACAGATAGTTGCGTTGATCATTTAGATTAACAGTAGTTACTAGTGTGATCTACTCAACATCACTGTTCTCTCCGATCAATACTGTCACTATTGTACCTCATTTGGCTGGGCAATTTCAAATGACTTTTGACTTCCAGCGTTGACAACCATAGGTCTTCATACACTAGCCCGATTTCTTTGCTTGCCTCTGACATGGTCGCCAATCGGAGGTCTGTCCTATAGCTGTCTTTTATGTATTTCTGATCGACTAATTGATCAGGTCTAGTAAATATGTTCATCCAGCATTTGAAACGGAACTCCATTATCAAACCGGGTCGCATAGTGCACCTAGGCTCAACGAACCCCCGTTAACAACAGCCCCTTCATGACAAATAAAATGACATATCTTGTCTCTGATTTTGGTTTACCGGGTCAAAAAGACCATAGAATTCCTCTGGATTAAATTTCACTTTACCTCGGAGATTTTCCTATTTCCTGTTTCATTGGTCTCACGCCATAATCCTCGCAGCACACGTTTACTAATTGACCCATTGTGTGCACAGAGTTCGTTTCCGGAGTAAAACCATTGCAAGTTGAACACATCAATTAAAAATCTAAGAAGGAATGTTTACCAGAATATTGGAATTTCTTTACTGTGCGTGTTGATGAACTAGGACATACTGATGACGAAATAAAACCGCTTTTTGTGGCCCGGGAGCAGAGCAAATTCATCTTGGCGGAAAAACTTTGTGGACACATTGTAGGTGTGTTTAAGTTGTTCTATTTTCTCACTTACTGATAGATTAATTGTGTGTACTCGTCTGCCTAATTTGATTGAGTGGGTGGAATAGGGTTGCAGAGTTGCTTTCAATTGCAGTTTCAGTTCCACAGACTCTTGACAATCGAGAGAAGTTATGATTTAGCCACAACCCACACTAGCCCGGTGGAGGTGTACGCACTATTTTTCGCCCCATCCCACTCATTCACGTGAGCTTTCATATTCTCTGTCAGGTATCGTTTTTATTACAGAATGTGAGTGATAGTAAAAGAATAGCATAGCATACTGTGAAAGGTAGAGTAGAGGAACATTCATGTAAGATCCAGTTTATTGAATCTGCGTTTAAAGAGCGCAAGGTTGGATGAGAGACAGAAATTGGGAGGGTGTTCCACAACTTGGCATTTCCGGGGGTAAAAAGAAGATTGCAGGAGACAGGTACGACATCTGGTGACCGAAATCTGATAAAGATGGCTAGATGCCTGTGTACAGGATGGGCGGGTAAGAGTTGCGGGAAGAGGAACTGCCGAGGCAAGNGCAAGTTTTGAAGAACAAAAACTAAAGCAGTAGCGGTAGAACAGGAACAATGAAGCAACTACCAGACCACTTTTTCATTTTTTCATGTTCATTTTACTTCCTTTTATTGAGTATACAAAGGTACAATTTTCGGGAAGAGAGTAGCGGCCAATCAAAGGGTTGCCATACAACACAGGCAACGGGGAAAGACCGGCGGTAGAAACGGGATTTTAACACACGTCCTCCAAGGTGATAATTTGTAGCGTTACCACCGGGCCACCAACGCCGACAATGTATTGAAGATTAGATGTTAGAGAAGGATCATCGATTAACCAAATGGCCTTTCGTTGAACACAATCAAGAAAGGATAGAGAAGAAGACAAAGTCCCACCATGAACGAGACTGAAGTATTTAAGAGAGAAGGCGGATTTGAGCTTTGTATGGTAAAAGACGAGCTGGCATGAAAAAGCGTCCGGCGCGGAATAAAATACGGCTTTGTACGGGGCATGAGAAGCGGAATGAGCTATAAATGGGGAGCAGAATAAATATCGAGTTGACAGTTCAAGGAGAGGAACAGAGTTGTCGAAGGCAGTTGCGTCGAATCAAAAATTAAGTGTGTAAATGTTTCTGTGAAGGTGAAGAGAATGAATAGTGTTTTAGAGAAATTCAAGGAAGAGAGGTTTAATAACAATTAAATTAAAGGTGGTTGGCATTGCCCCAGAAGAAGATGTGTTTAAGATCGGAGTCCAGCGACACATTAACTGATGTCATGGTCGATGATGGTTTGGGTACGTTGAGCTGTGCGGCAGGCGATGAGGCAGTGAAATGTGGCGTCATCGGAAAACAATTGATTGGGTTGACAGTTTGTGAAAGGGGATCATTGGTAAATAGAAGGAAAAGGGTGGGCGCAAGTACTGAACCTTGGGGAACACCAGCATTCATAAGGAATGGTTGAGATAGAACCCCATCAACTCGGACGGAGATGGTTCGCTTACTGAGGAAACTTTATACCCACGCTACGAGCGCCTGTGGGAACCCGAACACGGGTAGTTTCACCAGTAAACCTTCGTGTCAAACTCGGTCGAAGGCCTTGGAGATGCTAAGCGAGACTGATTGTGTTTCTCCTTGGCTATTGAGTGCAGTTGACCAGGATTGTGAAACAAAAACCAGCAGGTCACCGGTAGAGCGAGACGCTCTCGGAGGCCATACTGGGCATCGCTCGGTACTCCTTCACGTTCGTAGTTGGTCAGAGATGATATTTTCAGTTATTTTCGAAAGAACAAATGTTACGGAAATAGATCGGTTTTTGGGGGTCGAAAAGGACTCCACATTTGGGTATATGAAAAATCACGTCGTGCTTCCAAGGGGTTTTAAAAGGAGAAAGTTGAAATACAAGATTGAAAAGACCACTTAGGATAGTATCCAGCTAAGAAGAACACATGGACGAAACCGTCCGGACATGATGAGTTGTTAGTGTTTAGAGATTGCCAATTAAAGGGTAAAAAAGGGTTGAAAGTGAAATAAGAAAATGGTGGAGAACTTGAATTGTTCGATTGGTTGGAGTTGACGGCAAACAGGGAAGCAAAAACCTCAGCTTCCTCGTGTTGTTGACATACAAGATCACAAGAGGAATTACACATAGATGGTAAGTTGGAAGGGCAGAAATTACAGAAGATTGCTCTGGCAATGGACCAAAATGTTCGGCTACCGGTGACGAACGAGACTATGTTTTCGGCTTTATAGCAAACGAACGGTTGTCGAGAATCCGTGCTTAGCTTGCAAAAAGCCTTTTTAAGAGTCGGGCGTGGGCGTGCGGCTCCGGCGGCGAACGGCTGATTGCTTTGGGTGTACAGCACGGTCACATGTATGGCTATGTTAGTGAAGTTGAAAACAGATTTGGAAACGTCCGAACAGAAACAACAAGGGAGAAGCAGCTAGAAAATCACGGGAACCGTCCCAGTTGGCTGAGTGGTAGCGCCAGAATGTGTGTCTCGAGGTGGGTAGCAAATCGAAGCTGGTAAACCTGATCGAACAAGAAACAATGCAGTGATCCGATGAAACAAGAGGAGGAAGAGTATAAATCTCTGAGATGAAAAGAGGGCCCGAAGTGAGAACTATATCAGAGACATGTGCCTGGAGGCCAACTAATTTGCTCGGGTTGCAGACCAAAACGAAATGTTCGACTTCGCACCCAAAAAAAGAAGTCGCAGATGAATGTATCAAACAATCCTGCTTACGAATATTAAAATTTCCCAAGATAATAACATGGCATTTGGGGTCGGTTGCAGGCAAGTGTTCAATGTTCGAAGATAAAAAACAAAGCTAGAGATGCCGCTACTGGGGAAACGATGTAAAACATAAAAGTTATAGTTGGAAAAAAGATGTCGGAGCTTCGGCTACATCAACTGAAATTCACGATTGAGAAGATCAAGATTTGGGATCCTGGAGTCGGTGACTGAATGGTGCATAAAGGCTCAGACACTAATTTTGCATAGGAAGGAGGAGTGGAAACTTTAGTCGAATACTTGAAGGTGGGTGGTGTCTGAAGAGGGGGAGATCTGTGTTTCGGTCAAAAAAGGTATGAGAGGAGAAGAATAATGAGGAAATTAATGTACAGAATCAATATTGCTGTTCAATCTGCGAATGTTGGTGAGGGTGATGAGTGTATGATTCCAATGCGAGTGAGTAGACTGAGTGGGAGTGTACCTGATTCCATATTACCATATTATGAGAAGGAAACCGGCAACCATGATCCTGAAACTTGGAGTGGTGGACCACAAAAGCATCAATAGATCACGGGTGGTACTGATCCGGGTGACGGCAGAGTAGCCTACCACTCTTCGGAGTGAAGACCTCATACACATCTGATATGTGAATTGGTAATTTATATCACGTAGTAAATTGCGTGCAACCCCTTTGCGATTGACGCGACCTTGAGTCAGAATGAGTGAGAATTATCCTCGACCATCACCACCACCACCAGCGTCACCATTCCAAAAAAGTCAATAACGTTTGCAGAACTCGAAAACCCTAATGTGTCTGTTTTCACGGGTTGCTTACTGCATGCTTTTCATGATAAGTTTCATTCACCGAGTAAGTGGGGCAGATGGACCAGGATGAGACTGCACCGGATCAAATAATTTGCCCAAGTTGAACAAATTTTATCCTTGAACTTCCCCCAAAACGAGAATCGGAACAACCGTAGCAATGAAGCATGGCTAAATCAGATATCCGTCGTGTAATCACAAACAGCTGATAGTTAATTCTACCAGGAGGTCATTTCGGATTGGAGAAGAACAGCTGACACACTCACACATACGAGCCGAGTAGAGGAAACAAAACCATCGAAGGACAACCGGTGGAACAAAACAAGTTCACGCGAAATGATGCGCCAAAATCGGGCTAGTGCAAGTGCTCAGAACGACTCAATCGATCGACAAAAATGCCATTCCCATCGGTCAGTGGAGACACTGCAAATTAAAGCGCAAGTGTTACTTAGGCGAGTGAGAATAGACAGAAAGACAATGAAAATCGAAGACATATCACACTAATTGCACCAACCTCCATTGGTTTTCCTCCAGGAAAGCATAACATAGAAACTGCTGTGTTTGAAAAGAAATTCATCTCGGGGAATAGTAGCATAAAAACATAGCTTAAGCACCATGTGAACTATTTTAACGTACGTTAAAAAGTGTGCTCCCACAAACATAGAAACGAGAAATAATTTTACCAATATACAAAGGTTGCTGTCGCCATGACCTAACTGACTACCGCTCCGTTACTATTCTTCCCGTTTAAATCAAAGTCGTGGAATTCATTATTGAGCAGTCACTTAGAAAAAAATACAATATATTATGTATTTCGTCGCAGAGGATCAGGTACCACCAGTTTGTTACTAACCCGAGAAGTATGGGTCAAAGCTCGTGATCACGGTGCTACAGCGGGCACTGGGTCCCCTGAATTTCCCAAAGTGTTTAGCCGTGTGAACCACAACATACTGCTAAACAATTGCTCAATTTAGGGACTTGTACAAAGTTGGATAGGATTATTTCATATAAAACGTACGAAGCCAGTTCGGGATTCTGGATAACTGTCTAGGCCTATGAACTTAGCCCGAGGATTACCAAATGGATCAGTGCTTGTCCATCAATATTTTTTCAGTCTTCATAAACGATCTGGAACCGTGAACATTATTGTTTGCAAACGGTGCAAAATTATGGAAAATATTGACAAAACCTGAAGATTCCTCGACAATTCAGAGAATAACTTGGTGCTGTTTATCAATGGTTGATTGAAAATGACATGAAATTCGATGCATCAAAATGTACGGTTGTATCCCTTGAGGGCAAATTTCGGTTCCCGTACGTCCTGGGATATGAACTAATGCGGAATCCTGCTAATCCATGTCATTCACTGCTATCCATGTTGCGAAACACTCACCTCAGGGAGCCCTTGTTTAAATAAGTGCTCCAGAAGGGTCTACTAGGATACCGATGTCATTCACTGGCCTTCAGAGTGCGCAATTCATTCTTGTTTTCCTCAAATGAGTTAATAGTAATGTGATAATTATAGCTAAAACAGTGTTATATTATAATGGACGCATTTGTTTGGTTCTGTGACTCGCCTAAACTTGCAAAGGAATAGAGGGATTATCTATGATTAATATGAGGTAATTGGGTTCGAAAAAAATTCCCTGAAGAAGAGCAGGTAGTTTGCAGGCAACCAGAAATTCATAACTGAAAAAAGGGTTGAATTCCGGATGCAATGTAACAATATTAACCTAATATCATCATAAAAGATCTCACTTTCTTGGATGTATAAAGAATGCACTGGACTGTATGTTTATATTCAGTTATAAATTACAAACGTTGGGAACAAAAACAGAAGTAACCTGGTTTCCACCGATTCGGTTTATTTTCTCACAAAACTTAACCGATTTTTCATACTACTTAATAGCACCTACTACTGACTAGCATGCTATACCGCAGTTCCTGGAATTTACCCACTTGTTCGAATTCCCGAGGTGTGCGAAATGGAAGGTGATTGAGTGTATTTGGAATTCCCTACCAGCAAACGTTGTTTCTGTACCCACAGTTGATTCCTTAAAGCACAAACGAGATGAAGGATTGTCATATCCAAAATTTCGACATCCGTCGCAAAAAAGGAAAAAAAATGACGATTTGTGATATTCTTCCTCTCTATCTGATCGATAAATCGATCGAGTTATGGAAAATACGTCATGGGACAACAAAAGAAACCGCTTGTTCCCATTATAAAACTTTGATTCTGATAAGTCAAAAGTCACGAATGAATAGAACTGAGGACCGCCGGCACTCAAACATGTGAGAACGGGATAAAACCAGTTTGGACAGGTTATTGCTTGAACTGATTGAATGGGGGTGAGTATGAATTTAGAAGGTCATTTTTCAATTGATACCCGAAACCCATAACTGATCGCATCCTAATCCCATTGACAGGGTCGGGCAAGACACATTTTGTTCTCTTTCTACCTGTTCCATGACCTGAAACACGATAATATGTACACTTGCACAGTCCTAGACAGGGCCTAGTGCGTGAAAATCGCGTTTCAGTACTCATTTGTGTATCTTATGATCTCATATGTTCTGACGGTGTGATGTCCCGTNTGACGGTCCACCCCTGTGTGATGCGATAAGTTTCATAACTATTCTACTGTACTACTTCCCTGTGGTGTTTCCCGATCTATTGAAACAAGACTTTAAAACTGTCCGTCCTGGATTAATGATAATAAGCCGTGCACCTTTAATTTCTACCGAGTCATTAATCACAGAAATTATTAATGGTCATATGAAGTCTTGTATGACCTTTGCCAATAAGATTCTAAACGACCCCACCCTATCCTTTGCATTTTGACTTATCTTCCTATCGCTCCCATTCGATCACTCATTCCTCTTANCATACATATTTATAAAAGCTCCATTGTACCGTATCTGGCTCGCATCTTGAACTAAAAGAAACGAGTTATAAATAAATTGCGTCAATCTTTAATTGAATGAATCAAACGTTAGGGACATTTATTTTTTACACATCACTCTATTGTATTTGTTTATACTTCCACGGTGTGACGATCAGTGAACAATTTTCAACTGAAATCCATGCAACTCTCAGCTTGCAAAAGTTATACAAATACAGCCTCGGAGTTCCCGGAAAGACAATTCACATCGGAGTAAAACCCGAAAAATAAAACTAATATGATCACAGTTTGGTGAACGACCAAATTGCCCAACTGCACGCATGAGGGACAGGCTTGAGGGAAGTCAAGGTTGCATTTCACTCGCATAAGAATAGTAGACGATACGTAGGGATCTTGTTTAGATCGGCTGAACGATGTAAGAACCAAATAAAACCAGATTAAATGAAATCCTTTATTGGCGTTGTTTTTTGACAAATGTAACTAGAGAGATACGGGGATGGGTGTACCAAGCAAAGTATTGTGGGACAATGTTCTCTTAAAGGAGATTACTAGTGGCCGGTTTCCGGAGAGTATCAAACATGTTTCCAGTTTGAATGCGCGGATATAACTTCCACAAGCAAATCATCACGAAATTGCTTCCTTAGCACGTGTCAAAGCAGCAGTGAATGAGGGAAAAAGATCATCTGACCGCCTTGTGGAGAAGAGCTCTTTGGTATGTGTATATTCATGTTTGCTACGCAATATTGCATGACGCTGTACTATTTACACTGTTGTTGTTGTTGCTGTTGTTTTTGTTGTTACAATAACTACGATGCCTTTGTAACCTCGTGCCTGATAACATAATAATCATTTTACATTCTGATCGACTGCATTTTTGGTTTTCTCTAGTAAAAAATGTTCGTTGTGCATTCTCAACTGAAGTTATGAGAATAAACTTAAATAAAGTGAACGTTAGGTCTCAGTTGAACATTTGGGCAACTGGAGTTTGACCAGTTGGTTCCAATGCAACAGATTGCTTCAATTTTGTCTGATTCAAATAATAACAAGATAGCAGCGAAAAAACAGCTAGACAAACTAAGAGAATTCCAATATATATATATATATATATATAAACTCATTTGCAACACCGAATAATGTTGGATGGGCACCTTTTCCATAGAATTAATACTATGGTTCGATGTAGTGTAGGTGGGTTAGATGCTACTAACCACAGCAAACGTGAATTCTGCGCCTCTATAGAATATTTCATTATAAGTAGTATAGTAATGATTCGACAATATTCACCGGAAACACATGACCGGTTTCACGGTTCTTGTCGCTCGTCAGGCATTGGTTCATGTATGTGAATAACCTGAAAAAAGGCTACCGGATGAGCAAGCCTGAAGAGCGGTGAGAATCATGAAACTGGTCATGTTTTTCCATAGAAATGTGTTCCAGTGATTCATATACGAATTGTTTTGAAATATGTATACATATATCAAACGCGTGAGTAACTACATAGAACTGGCAAATGTGCACAAAATATTACGAGAGCAAGAGAAGTGTGAAAAGGTTTAAATACAAACCGCAAAACGCGGCCCAGTCATCGAAGTCTTTGGAGCAAAATGAGGGCACTGGAAAGGCTACTATGATTACGAAGGTGAAGATTCTTCGGCGAACCTCATAGTTGGTGATTCCCTGTTACCAAAGTACTCGTGTGATGCAATGAAGGTAATGGTGGTCAAAGGCGCTTAGCCTCCATAGGTCTTCTGTGTGGAGGGGTTAGTTCTCGGAGAGGTAGAGTAAGGCTCCGCGTGTGATGGCAGTAAAAACCTGGCCTCATTAGGAAAGATTGAGATCGTGTCCACGCTAAAAGTGACGTAGGTTAGCGCAAANATTTGGGTATTGCGGATGCGCGCCGGTAGTTTTACTATCAGTCATTTTGAGCCACAATAACACCCAAGATAGATAAGGTGATCGACCGTTTCTCACTGC
Source organism: Echinostoma caproni (assembly GCA_900618425.1). Lineage (NCBI taxonomy): Eukaryota > Metazoa > Platyhelminthes > Trematoda > Plagiorchiida > Echinostomatidae > Echinostoma > Echinostoma caproni. Next base: position 52,743 of record UZAN01040692.1, read on the forward strand.
TTGTTTTTGAAGGGAAGGTCTTGTAATAAGGCCTTACATTTCAGTGGAGAAAACGTCATTTCAAACTGCGTGATGTAATACGCTAACCTGCATAGGACGTTTTAAGCGTCTCGGGCGAAGTCGCAGAGTATAATGATGTCGTCCGCATGTTATAAGTCACAAAGTAAGTTACTTCAGTGACGCTCGACTCCAGGGGCAGTTTTCTAGAGAGCATCTTAGCATTTTGATCATTATGAAATTAAAGAGGAAGGGAGAATCTGANGAATCTGAACAAACTTGTCTGACTACGCTTGAGATGATGCGGGAAAGGGAGGTATGAACGCATCTAAAAGTACCTCTAGTTGTTGACAACTAATTTAGAATAGCAATTCAGTATTTGGGGTAAAATAATTTCTTCACGGAACGCTAAGTAGTTTTCAGATAGATAAACTCCTGAAAATGGAAAAACTCACTGAATACTGCGTATATTGTTCAATTATTGGGCTGCAGTTATTTCAATGTCTTGGATAAAACGATGCAAAGTTACATTTAACTAAACATTAGACCATTATTTTTATTAAAAAGAAAAACTAAATTCGTGTATGTTTGATAGGCATGTTTTAATCAATTAAAAATATCAAAAGCTGGGTTTCATACTGCTTAACAGGCACATACAACTAGTTAACAGGATATGCGTCCGTTTAAATAATCAACTCATTTTTACTCCCTACTGTATGGTGTTGAACAGAGTAAACCAAACTATACATCACAGATAGCATAACGATTCTTCAATTAAGCTTTTGCAATTTTGTATTCATTTTAATGGATTATAAACAAGGGGGAGGGGGTAAGGGATTGATTTGATGGACCTAACTTCGTCCATTTCAAAAGGCTATCGGATTCGCGCGTTCGCGTTCTAATTGTGCACACACACGTGGTAAACAATCACTCACTCTTCAATCATATATTATAAACGAAATTTATTGGACGATCCATTTACCAACTAATATGCGCGCTGAGTTGCTTCTTTGCATCTGGAATCGCCCCGGAACACGAGACGATAAACCATAGATGAGTAGTCTTTGCGTGTTGAACAAATAAAACATGGTTATGTCTGACTACCTTTTCACTCCACCAAACGTCTCGAAGTGTTACGCATCAATAAACCGATACTGTGACTTGGGTATATGAATCATGCAGCACGCATGAAAACCCGCGAGAACGCTCTAAAATGATAGTAGTGGACACTCGTTACCGTCGACACTCGATCGCACCGATCACTCTCAGACACGCTCATAAAGGGAGAATACAACCGTCGCGCACGAACGTCTATGGACGCATGGAATGAATAGTAAAAAGCAATGTACAAGCTGTTATCTGGGAGGAGGGAGTATAAAAGGTTTGTATTGATTATGAGTTCTGATGCATTTCCTGATTCTCCTGATTCCTTGTTGTTAGTGTTCACCTTTATGCGCCTGAAAGGGACAGGGAACGCAAGACAATTATTGGTACTATACACTTCTGTGACCACTTTGGTTTCAATGCCGCTGCAATACCAATGGGCATCTAAGTGGTCGTTGTTTCACCATGCGCTGAACTGCCCACGGAATATGGAAAAGAAATGTGTGGTAGCTGCAGAATCGTTGTACAATGAACACGGAGATAAAGTATCTGGTTTCCTTACATATCTGCCACAGGTCGAGTGGAACAAAATATATAATGAGAATGAGAGAAAATGATTCCGTGCAGGCCACCACAGAAATCTGCCACAGACAATTTCCCAGAGATCTAGAGCGGTACGTAAACGACTTCTCTTCTTTACGTTTGGATACGGTAGCTACTGAATTTGTTTCTTTAGGACCAAATTTTGCTGTTCCAGTGGGAGCATTGGGTAATTAGATTTAGAGCCTACAATTTGAAAATTTTTACGGTCAACGTTCGGACCAATTACCTGCATCGGATGTAAATTTAAAAAGGAGAAAACACAGCTGCTCACGACAAGTTAGCTACACCTAACTGATCAGACTGAGAGTAGAAGACTGTTATGCAAAGAAAATTTTAAAAGTTTGACCAAAGCCTAGAGAAACAAAGATATTGTTCTTCTGAGACCAGATGAAGGCTTGGGGATTGTCAGTCTTGATCGGACTGATTATGTGAACAAAATGGAACTGTTGTTATAAGACACGCTGAAGTTCGCATAAGACAGAAAAAGAAAAAGGCAGAATGGCCGCCATCGAAAAAAGATTATCTAAAACCGTTAGAAAACTGACATAAGACGGGATCTTAAGCTGCAGCACATTCGAAAGAATANAAGATAAGTGTGTACACTCTACGGTCCACAAAACTGCACAAACCAGGATTACCAATGCGTCCAATATCGGACATGTAGAATTCACCTTAGCACGGAATGCCGGAGTGGTTAGCTGAAATCTTGAAGCCCATCAGTAGGGAACTAACGACCTACGGCCTGAGGACTACCTTTGAATTCGTGGACACTGTTAAATCAATTGATGTTTCAGGAAAGCACATGTCTTCTTTGAACCAGACCTCTCTACCCATCAACGTGTCTCTCAGAGAAACCAGATTGAGCGCCATTGCATGAATGATGGTCTACCCACTGAAGGCCTCCGCAACCTAATTTACCCATGTACGTACACAGTGGGATTTCAGTTAAATGTAGAGACGCGTATCCATAAAAACGGGATTGTTATGACCCCTCTCTTAGGCCCTCTTTTGGAAACTGAAGTGCTGGATGGTTATTTCAAAGAATGTCGGCGCTGTGTAACTGAAATCTTCTGCTTGGCTGATTCCTCCATGAGCCTTGATGTATTGTTGGACTGATTTAACAAAGCCTATAACAATATATAGGATTAACGCTAGAAATGGAATCTTTTGAAGGATTGGTGTTCCTCGCTATGTTACTCTCGCGCTGTCAAAACGGGTCTCTTTGACGTAGCCTTCACAGAAGGCATACTTGAACAGGACAGTACATTACACCTCCGCAACGAAAGGGGCGTTAATTTTGTTTTCCAGTTTAGCAGTGAGGTCCGAAACCGCAATCAAAACGGTAGAACAACCTCCTCGCCTCGCCCCCTCACACCTGTTTAAAGGCGAACCGAGTCAGACACAGTGAGAACAAGCGACAAAACTAGTCGGTGAAGGTCACATATATAAACGATCGGGTACCAGCAGAACACTGCCACTTCACAAGCACTGATGATGTCACCTCGGTTGGTGTGATGAAACGTTTACAAACAAATTGACAATTACTCGGCGAACAGGCGAAATGTAATTCATTCCACCCGAGCTACAAAAACCGGTTTTGAATGTTCTGTCAACAACTTTATCTTTTTTTAATCAACAGAAATTGATATGTGAGTTGTGCCCAATAGAATTGTTGGCACCTACCGCATGCATGTCAACAGCCACTAGTACAGGGATCAATACGAATTGCGTGAGAAGAACCTCACTGGATAGAATAATCCTGGCAATAGCCTTATTCGAAGTTCATGGACATGACGGTCTGCATACTTCATGCTCTAACGTCACTGTCCGTATTTTTCTATCTATTAAGTATAAGGTAAAAAGAGAACTCAAAGTTTTTGGTAAACTGTTCATGTTCAGTTGCAAACAGGAGAATATGAAAATGGTGCTCCGATAACGTTCAAAAGACATTTAGTTTCCTAATATCTGCTGAACTGCCCCCCCGTCCCGAAAAAAAGAAAACATAAATTGACATCTCAATCGCAAAACGTTCACTTGGCACTTCTATGAAATCCATTGGAATTCAGTGAAAGAATACCGTAATTTGCTGAGTCCCACTCTGTGTGTACTCAAATTTCGTTGTTGTCTAGAGAAAGATAAGCATTTACTGTGTCCTAACACCCTGTGATTAGCAGTGAGCGTGTTTGTTAAACAATTGAAATTTTCGATCAATTCAGTTTACACTGACATACACGTGACAAAAAAAGAAATTCACGTATGTGCTTGAATTTCACATTCTTTCCGCCTTCTCTCCTCCGGTCTACTCCAAACCAAACACCCAAAAACGTCCGAACGAGCACGGCTTCCAATGCTCCGTTTGGCCTCTAATTTTGTGTATCTCTTGCCCCATGAATAATAATTAGCAAACATTCTTTTTCAATTTGATAGCTTCCTGTGACATTCTTTGAATTCTGTTATGAGCCACAATGGTCACAGAAAGTACCCCATGCTATTTCAAACCATAAATTGGAACTATTTGTCGTTTTATTTTGTTAGCGTACGGACGCGTTTAAATGAGTATGCAGATGTTGGCATACACACAGTGCTGTTAATCTGAATGCCCGTGACAAAACCTATTTACAGCGGTTCGACAGAGAGAAAATGATTATGGCTAGTTGGACTCACATGACGGGATTCGAACTTGTACTGGTTATTGAAAACGTTTGCAGAATACCTCCAAGGAAACCCCACATTTTGATTCGTGTACGGATCGAATGAAATGTGAGCCAAAAGCTAAGAATCTCTGCACAGTTTTGTTTTANGGTCTGGTCAACAGTGCGAATCGATCCATGGGTCTCAAGGGTATAACACAACTGTACCACTAGCTTGACCGCTTGAAATTTGGTCACATTTCAGTTAGCTTGTGTTCAATGCAGCAAACCAAATGCCTCCTTATGACCTTATTCTGCTTGTTTCAGTACTGTAGTCCCAGCAGTCGCCCCCGTAGAAAACATTTGGAACCTACGCATTCCCTTCTCCTTACGCTCGAAAAGTGGTGGTGCATATGAGTTGATATCATATACTTCATTTAAAGGGGGAAAATAATTGACTGAATAAGCTATACATATTTGTTTGTAAACGGTTCACCCAACGTGTAACCGAAAAATCTTCTTTCAATGTTAGTGGACATGTGACCGAAGAAAGTACAAATGTTCATAGTAGAGCAGAGAACAACCAACACAAACCTAGCAGGCATAGATCATAGAACCGACGTGATCAAATCGGCTCGATTGGATTAGAATCTCATCCCATTTACGATTTCTGTGCTATGCTGTTGTTTCCGATGCGTGTTGGAACGTTTGCACACATCACCCATAAAATCAAAAGACCAAAGTGTGACTATGGTAAAAAATAGATGTGAGGGTTCATTTCATTCTCTATTCCGACACATTTTGATCCGATGGGTAAACAAACAAGAGGTTGCAGTTTTCTTCACAGGGGTGATACAAACCTGTATGATGTGGTACACGTGTTCAGCTCCAGCTTAGCCGATATCTAAAACTGAAAATGAAAAACAGCAGCAACAGCAGAATCTTGCAAAACTATGGAGTATATTTTCTTTCACCAAATATGCTGTCTTCCAAAAAGAGGGTCTTCTCAACTTTAACAAAACAAATAAAGTACAACATTATTGGAATAATTTGTCGTTAGATGAGAAAATCATCACCAGGGAAGAATTTTTACTCCCTACGGTCAGATGATGGTCAGGTGAACAAAACAGAGTGAGGTTTAGGTGGGCTGTGCAAAAACCCAATCTGTTTTCTGTTTACTCTCGTTACACTTGGCTTCTAAACGAAGAAACTACGCGTAGAAATTATCAGAATATCCATAACAAATTCAGATGCAGCCAAAATTAGATTGGATTATAGCGTTTGACATTTGTAGCGTTTTGCCGGTCACACATTTGTCAAGGCTCAAGGCTATCATAAAATGCATTTCAGTCTGAAACGTAGCTTGTATGTGAGTAATAATGAATGCAGTGTGCTTGTCTCGGGTAGGAAGGTCCGCTACCCCGACCACCACGACCACGACCACGACGACCACCACCACCACCGCCGCCGCCGCCGCCACCACCACCACCACCACCACCACCACCACCAACATCACCACCAACAACAACACAACCCTCAGCACCGCCACTTATCTAACCATTGCCTTGGCAAAAATTTGGTACAAAAAGATTTCCGGTGAAAGCATAACATTATGAAGTAATTTGGTGCAGCCCGGATGAGAGCACAGGAGTTGTCCGATTGAATAGATCAGATCACGTGTCTAAGATGAGTGCCACATTCAGCGGCTGCCTGTCTTTATGGATATGGATGAAAATAAAAACGAAACAGGAGCGGATGAAACTTTCAATGATCGTTGGGACTCTGAATAAAATGTTTGTTAGGATTCTACCTATTTTGAACTAAATTCGATCGACTGATGAAACAATCCGCAACTGATTTAATTTACCCAAAATAGGAAAGTGCGGGTTTCTACTCACACATATTCTGGCCGGGTGCGAATCGTTTTCGTCAATTTGTACTATAAATAAACGACTCCCGGCCACTTTCAATTCAGTAGTAATTAGGTTGACTATCCATGATCTTCTAGGAGGCTTATCCTAATATATATTCCCTCCGAAAATGTGTAAGGAAAGCCAAATACAGACTGTGCATAGATATCAGTTCATTTTGTCCCGGATCATCCAATGTTGATGCAGTCAGAACCCTGGAAGATAACGCAAATTTGCACTACCCGCCCCCTTGGGAAAAAAGGAATCAAATCATGTCTAATATTGGGGAAAACTATCTAAATTTGTCGTTGGAGGGACAGAGTATCAATGGAATCTTTTCCTAAGCCACTATTTGCGGATATAAAAATAAATGTGCAATGCAAACCTCATTTGCAGCGAAACCGGTCGTGAGCTTATAGGAAATTTTGTCCAGTAATTTCTACACTACTCGGTTATATATATATCGTTTGACGAGTCCTAGTCTGGATCGAAACGTGACAATAAATACTATCACTCAGTGCTTGCCTTCTCCTTTTCAATCTATCTATCTATCTATATATATATATATATATAGATCCACGTTGGGGAATATCGTTTTGCAAGTGACACACTGAGGTTTGTGAACAACAGCAACATTACCGTGTTCGGATTACTGATGTCATTTGGACGGACTCATGCCAATATAAACCACATTTTGAGAGAAGAATAGGTTACTGACAGGTTTGGTTTTCATGGCATCCGGTTGAAGTTTCGCATCAATGAATCCACTCTATCCATCTATTTTTCAATGACCTGGTGAACAAAATCACACACCTGTGAACACTGATACAGAACAATCGTTTCTCTACTATTATTTTCTTTGAAACGGTTATCCGGAACGATCCGTTTTATGGCACATTCGATTGAGGGCGGGGCATAACAGATTTGGCGGAGAAAAACCGTGGAGATTGCTCTTCTCGTTGCCCACAGAGTTCGTTAATCGGAAATTTAGAACCGCAGAGGAAAGGACTTTTTTCGCTAAACATTCTCCAGTGATATTTTATTCTAGAATGGGCCCCCCCACGAGGTGGGATTCTGAGTTCATTCGTTTATTGCCACCCTCTAATAATATTTCGCGAGGCAGTCAGTTTTTGTTGTCGTTTTTTTCTGTTGCATTTTTACTCCCTGTCGCGGAATAGGCAATGACAGAATTTTCAGGAAGAGAGAAAGCGGCCCATTAAAGAGCTGTCATACAAAACACAAATGCGGGATGTCGGGTGGCGGTGGTGGTAGTCGGATTCGAACACAGGTACTCCGGTGTGATAAGTTAGTCTAGTTACCAGCGAACTACGATCACTTTAGGAGGTTAGATTTTATCTTTATCGAAATAGCATTGAAACCCCATTTTTATCACGCGTGAATACCAGTTTCTGACCTTTGTCCATAGTTTAGGCGCTCGCTAAAAGCTATTGTGCAAGGTGATCCGGGACGGCAAAATAAGCATCCAGCTGGCTGGCTGGTTGACTGATGAGTCACGATGAAGCTGCGTTCTGTGTATACTCCGAACCACTATCCATGGCTCAAGGTAAAATTTACTCATTCATGAAGACTATAGTAGGTCGGAAGGATTGTATGAATGTGGGATAAATTTTACTCATTCATCATCATCCTGACAATGACGGTGATGTTGTTCATTTAGCTTGATTGAATTACTTTCCGAGGTGATCGAAAAGAGAACCTTCTTCAAAGAAATATAACACTTTGATCATCCGATAATGGTATAAAAACAAATCCATATAAGATTATATGCTAACTGATGCATGACTTATGCCTCTGTAAGTTCTATGGGTAATTCGAATGTGAAAATTGATCAATGTGCTATCGGTGTGGCCTCGTTACTCAGCTGGTAGAGCGTGCGCTGTACAAAAGCGTAGGCGGCATCTACATGCGTGGGTTCGAAACGCAACGAGGTTACTGAAATTTTCACAATCGCTTCCAATTTGGCAAACAACAGTCATATCTAAAAATCAGTAATGCTAGTAATTGTTTGAATTGTGCTACGCTTCAGCCCCGTTTCCTTGGCCAGTTTCATTTCCTGACATGCCCGCCTCTGAACATTGGTTTTTTGACAGATTTGGACCAGGCTTTCTTTCTTAAATGTCTCTCCAAGTTACTTCTCACACGGTCAATCCTGAAAAGATTTTAACTTCGGGGTCGTTCAGCTTGTACTTTTGTCACCATTCTTCTTTTCATTTAGTATATAACCTTCCTATCACTTTCAATTTCATCGCTTGCCGGAACACTAAGAACGTGCTAACTGGGTGTCCCACCACTGATTTCGACTGTTTCCACCAACTTGTGTGTATGAAACAAATGCTTGGTTGGTCTACGTCCCGATCTCTGTTGTTTCATGTCGACCACCTCATTGATCTGCTTATTAGGCTGTAAAACAAGCATTCATTTTCAGACTCATCCTCCTCCTCATAGTAACCTGTCAAAACTTACCATTTGTCATATCCTTCCCAAAGACAAAGTAGTGAACTACTTTGGAGTCCTTTTGTCTCGTTTGGTTCAAGCACGCTAAAAACGTTTTCACCAGCATCGAAAGACTCTGCCCCCTCACCTTCCTCGTCTCTGCGCGCGCTTTCACACTTTCACACCGATTACCGTTAAAGTAAGTGTAATCCTACAATAGCTTCAATTATTTCAATATGGTCATGATGTCCCTCTATTATTTCTCTTCATTGTCTATTCTAAATATAATATACTTTGTTTGCAAGCCTTTCTTTATTAATTTTGTTCTGTATTATGGTGCGATCGCATCAACTGCCACCAACTGTCTAATAAAGATAGCCCCTATTGGGAGAAATGCATGTCTCATTCCCGTCTAGCTGCAAATTTTGGGTGCCCTCTGCCCATGCTACAAGCCACTAATCGAACTAGCAGTATTTTCTATCCTCTGGTTCATACGACCAAATGATGAGGGCAAAATTCTGTGATCTGGTCGGTATGTCAAAGAGTCCTGGCGAACGAGAAGATTTTAATTGTGGGAAGAAGAAAACATGAAAACTGGTGGAAGCGAATATTTGCGGGAAAGGCATTTTCCCATCTCTGAATGGTAAATTGGGTCCCGTTAGGGATAAGGCGCGCCGAGAATACGGGGAGGGGTAAGTCGATAAAAAGCCTGAACGAATGGAAAGGCATGATCGGAATTGGTGCAGACCGGCTGATGTCTTCATGAGCAAGCTGCAACAAAGTGGTTGAAATGGCGAAATTGCAGTTTGTGCCACTGGAGGTTGTAGTATACAAGCAAATATCTAAAGCAAACGTTATTGACTGATTGTTTCAGAAGCTGCACTGTGTCATTACCCCGAGCCAATATGTGACCACGACCTTTAGCGAACGAATGAAGCCTAGGCGTTCGCGTAAGCATGGGATGCAATTCGTTTGTGGTCCGTAAAACAACTTATGCAAGATACCTTGCGTTGTATATCAGACAGAAACCATTTCAGGCGGATTATTGATGGATTTTAACATGAAGCAAAAAATTCCAAACAACACAGGATGGGTTGCAGATGGATGCAATACAATGAATGCAGCGTTCAGAATTCGTGCAAAATCTGGAGGACTTGCAACTGAATGCAGTTGCAAGGATATTTTCTCCCAGGGGTCATAACGAGTCATAACGATGTACAGGTATTGCTCCAACTTGTGCTATACGACTCTCAGATTGGCAATACATTTTATTTTCAAGTATGATATCTATTTATATTGATAGCCATGGGTTTAGAGCAATTAGGCTGAATTTTATCTCCCATTAGAATGTTTAGTTCTCACCTATCACCATTTTCATTAGCGTGACCTTGAGTATCAAGAAAACAGTTGCAGTAGTTCGAAAGTTAGAGCTCAGAATTAAAAAAAAAATTTATGCAGAGCAGTACGGAAGCTCACTATTTCTAATAAACGTTTATTCCGGTCAATAAAGTTATTCGAACTAGCCTATTTTTTCATGCAGTGCAAAGTAAACAGGACGATTAATGGAAATTTTCTAACCTATGTGGCTACAGACTGAATCACTTACAATTTCTCATTCATTCAATTGCCGTTGGGTTTATCTCTTTGCCACCCAGCGATCAATACGGCAGGCGGAAAACAATCTGTTGACTTGTTTTTTAGGAGGATATCATTTCACCTGTCAAAACAGTGAAACGTCCATGAGTTGGGAGGGAAGCAAATGCGGAGTGCGTTTTAATTGTTCTCCTGTAAATGCCATTCTGTATCAAGCACAGAATTGGTTGTAGTGATGAGGTGGAGATTTTCGATAAGTGCCACTCTCGAAATGTATTCGCGAAAATCACTCTTTTCCCCAGATAAAGCTTAGCATCACATCTCACTATAGAGGTCGGTCTTAGAAAGGCTTTGACCTCATTGTGTGTTGCTTTTTTGCATTTATGCAGTTTCTCGATCGGTCACGTAAAGTGTTTGATTCGTTCAATTGTTACCTAAACTTTCCAGGTGTTGGAAAATGGGAATAGGTTAGCTCCCCCGACAGTTGTTATCAATGGCCAAAGTGTGGCTGTATGGGAGGAAACTGGTACATCCTATTTTATAGTTAACTTGCTGGACTTCGTGGTCAAAAAGACTGGCCCCAGTGCTCCAAAATAACGCTGTTTTTATTTTTACTGAGGTTTTGTTTGCTGATAACTGATTCACCAGAAATCGTCGTCGAAATCAATAAATCGTACTGGTATTTAAGGTTTTTAACTCATTTTATTTTCATTTTCATTTTACTTCCTTTAATTGACCATACGAAGATACAACTTTCAGGAAAGAGGAAGCGGCCCATCAAAGGGCTGTCGTACAACACACATAGTGGGGAAAGGCAGGCGGTGGTGGTGGGATTCGATTACGTCTTCTGAGGTGATAATTGGTAACGTTATCACCGGCCACCAGAAGCAAACAAATAAGAAGATACCATTACAGGCATGTCGCTTCTGACATGGGCTGATACGATATTCAAATCCTAGGCTTAACTCAACGCCAAGCGTTGAAGGAAAAAACTGTAGAAAATCAGAACCTTGCTCGAGTTCGACCTACACCGGTACCTTTGATCCACGTTGTGAAAACTTTAGAGCATCAAACTTAGATTAGCCCATTCGAGTTTTCAGAGGCACCAGGCACTCTTGGTGGTCTTCGGTGCGGGTTTCACTCCTTGGGATATTGTTAGTTCCCCACTAGGTGAATGCATTCAAATGTGATGAAAATGTTTGTGATAACCAGAAACGAACAATGGACAGCTGTTTCGTCGTGTTTGGGACTCGTTAGCAGTGCATACGTGTTGTGTCCCTGTCAGGACTCGAATCGCGATCAGTCGGGTTCAGACTTCAAACCCTTTCCCCTGAGCTAAACTGTCGGTCATCACATACATTTCATCACATTTGAATTCATTCTCTTCGTGGGGAATTGCCAATAACTCAGGGAGTGTAACCCACACCGAAGACTATCAAGAGTGCCCGGTGCCTCTGAAAACTCGAATGAGCTAATGCAAAATTGCTACTCTCAAAATGATTGATCCATTCAAACAAGGTGATGACAGTCGACGATGATGATAACAGTAGCTCAGGGGTAAGGGTTTGAAGTCCCAAGCCGAGAGTCCACGACTCGATTGCGCACTGTTGATGAGTCCCAAACAGGACACACAAACTGCCCAGTGCTCTTTATCGGTTACCACCAACGTGTCCATCGCATATGAGGGTTGTAAAAACAGTTTTGACATGTGTACGCAACAAACACACACACAAGCACACTCACTTGCTCTGTCCCCATCCCCCGAACGTCAACCCATCTGGTCACACCACGCTACCTTCCACTATATTATTCACCTAATGCAATCACATGTCGAACGGACGGTCACATGTATTCGTGCAAACAGATAAACACACACGGACTCCGGAAATAACCATCCGTCTCTCCCCTTCCGCCTCAAGTGATTGTATCATGTTACTAATTCATTCCACAATTTTAAGAATTTCTTCCAACAGGGTCACAGTGTAGTCATTAGCGATAGCTGGCATTTTCCTTTTTCTCTTCATTGTCACTGATTTCCTCAGACATTATTCTAGTTTTTTATCGTGTCAAAATCTTCAAACTGTCCACTTTGTATTCCTATTGTGATAATAAGAAAACGGTAGGGAACAAAGACGTTTTACTATAAACTTTTCCTCGAATAAATGTAGTTCAAAATTGTCTGAATAGTTAAATTGTTTGATGTGATGATTGGTTCATTGAGACGTTGCGTTTCATAGTTCGGAAATTACCGGGTAATGTTTTATTATTCTGGTAGTTTTTGTAGTGTGGGTAGAAATGTGTACAGCCGATGCGTTGAGTGAATTATTCTATTTCGTCTGTGAGTTCCTGTGTCATGTCAGGTGGGCACAATGGTTTCAGTCGGCTGCGTCTGACTAAGGTCAAGGTAAGAGCAAGGTGACTGAACTAATCGCTTCCGAGAACAAAAATGATATATCACAACATAAAAAGCAACGAATTATATTCATCATATCAAACTAATAGACTAATCTGATAATTTTGAACTATTTATATCACTGTTTCAGCCGTGAAAGGAAGACGTTATTGAAAACAACCCTGGTTATCTAATGTATGTTCCTTAAAATACCTCCAAAATTTCCAAACGAAACGTTCTGCACATTTGCTGTGGGTTATCAAGTGATTCATCTTCCAAGTACTCGTGGATCACCAGGATTTTGCCTAGACAGGTATTGAATGCTCCTTCTGCGACAAGCCGATCTCAGCTGTTTTTCAGGTCACTGAACTGGATCGAGTAAGCGTGTGTCCAAGTCATGTTCATGAAATGTAAACTCGTTTCGAAACCAGCAGTACTTCGATTATACTGAACAATATACTACCGTACTGACACTATTTTTTAATGTTAAGAGTATTATTGTAGATGAAATCACTACTGGGATTGACCACGGTTGAAATAACCACAAACACTATTCCGTGAAACTGGACGAAAAACAATACGGATAAGACTGTGAAAGTTGCTAAGCAATAAGTTCCATCAAATTTGAAAGGTTCCTTTCTTATTCCGTGAATAAATAAATGCTTAAGTTTGTATTTACAAAACCGGGACACCTTTTGTCAACCAAAGTGACATGCTGCATTGCGACACACAAAATCGCGAGAAAAATCGAGAGATAGTTTCCGGGACTTCAGTAGACCTTCTGGCCAAAACCGTACACAAACACACAGTATTCGACGTCTTCTTTTCATGGATTGATGAAATAGTGTCATGCACTATACTGTTAGACGTGAAAAGTTCCATACTACTTTTATGACGAACGAAAATAATTTCATCGTGCACAGGACAAATGAAGTTGTGAACTGAAACGCTGTGAAGTACTGGACTGCTGTGTGGATCTTATCAGTGCAGTTCGAATCCATCAACCCAACTGGGGATCGCGAACCCGGGATCTCAATAAAGGAAGAACGCAAGCTTACTACCCACTCGGCCACGGGGATGTCGATCGAAATTAGCAAACTTGTTGCGTGTATCACATCTTGCACATCTCAGCGTACTAGCTAACCTTCGGGGTCATAACTCAGATTAGAGACATTCCAATTTTGACCGGATTTTACCGGATAAGAATGAAGGATTGAATTCTCCTATAATTTCGTTCGCGCATCACTTAGCAGACATGAATTAGACTGTTACACATTTTTTTATTCCCCTCTAGCACGGAATAAGATTAGCCAAATAGCCTCAATAAAACTCGACGGCCGGTTTAAAACAAAATCCGTCATATCAGAAGCAAATCCAAGATTTTGCTCCGACCGGATGGATTTATCTTCTCGTTCTCACATTCATCTATCCAAATTCAAAGCACCAAGAGGACACGCTTACATAAATATCTCCAAATACTTGGTGATTGAGGACTGCATGATCTACCCACTCGATCTTGTTTCGAACTACGTGAATAGCAACTCGGACTCGCAATTACTCTGAGGTCCCAAAAACATGTTGTGAACCACTTGGTCTGTGGCGTAGTCTAACGGGACCTTCCAGACTCCAAAGAAACATCATTTTGATAATGAAAATTTTCCAGTATAGTATATGTTACTCGAATCCTGCATAAGCGTGTGGTCCCCTTCGTTGCCGGGTTATCGCCGCCGCTTGGGCACAATTCCCGATCACCCGATCTCGTAGCATTTCGGATTGAGCGGATAGGTTTTTCTCTAGGTTTTCGTGTATGGACAAATTCGGTGAAGTAGAGTATAGCTACGGATTCGGAACTGCCTACTAAGTTCGTCGTAGACCGTTGTTGAGTCACATGCACCTAACTAAAGTGACCTTGGCCAGTGAACGAAATTTTCGATCGCTTCTTCCCAACCGAGTTACACAGTATTTTTATATCAAGGAGAACGGAAATTGTTGGTCGGTGGTATATGTGACGTCAGGTGATGCTTGGATTAGTAGAACCGCCAGCTAACCAAAATATACCTTGTTTTTACTAGCAGTTGCCTGGTTTAAACGTATCAAATGGGGCACAATGGTGACCAGTGAATCTAAACTTATCCGTTGTTCGTGTGCGCAGTCGCTGTCTTCCAGATTAGTCAAATAATAATAGGTTTACCACAGGATTATGGAATACACTGCGTTGACCATACGCATAGCAGTGAGAATGCAATACAAAAGAACCGAACCCCAAACGGAAGTGTTGAAACACATCCATTAGGACGAGGTGTTTTTTGTTCAACTGATCAAGCATATAACATTACACGTGTAGACTCGTCGCGGCTTCATGTGCAAATGATCAGGAAAATAAAACGGTAGCATTGAGACCTATCTGAACAGAGTCAACCCAGCCGAACTGTAACGGGCGATTTGATCAAAGAACTACCATTCTGTTGGGTATATCTTGTTCAGTTCCATCACACACTATTTGTCTAACATGCATCTGCTGACCGGCTGATGCAGTAGATCACTCTGCTTAGTCTTTNCTACTCCGTGAGACAGCGGATGAACACACATTTCATCACACATTTTTTAACAATCAATCCTAACGATGACAACATTGTACGCGCTACCAGTCCCGGTTCTGTTTGTGGCAGTTTGTGAAGTAATATGAATCACGAGAATGATTCGTTTAAATGTCGTATCGGGTTCAGCGATCTGTCTGTCATTTTGGAGCCTCGTCCTACCTGGTTTTTTCATCCTGACTTTATTTTGGAATGCAGCAAAGAAGTTGCAATCGAGAAAAAATATGTGCAAATAACAAATTCAAACCTCCTGTATGAGCTCTTAGCCTAAGGCCCTCGCTACCTCAAATTCGTACAGACTATCCAATTTCGGGGTTCACATACACACAGGCCATGCAAATACATCCCGAAGCAGAGAATATTTTATCGGGTTACCAAAAACCAACAACGAATAAAAACGATTCGTGATGAATAACCCTTCGTAATGACTTCACAGAATCCGTCCATCATCGAGGTCCATGGTGCGGTAGTTTATGTCTTCCATTAGATATAGAGAACTGTACCATCTGATATTTTGTATGAGTTTGTTGATTCTCGTTTACATTTTCTCCTCTGGAAATTGTTTTGCTATTCTCTTTTCTTGTTCGCTGGTCAGAGATTTTATACTGATCTAAAGTATCGGTAAAATTAAAATGAGATATATCTTGTCTGTTTATATTTATTGGTTTGCTTTTACACTGTATAAGTACGGATTTTCTAGTGAGCCGATGGGAACTGAAATCCTGCTTTCAAAATCCCACAAAAACACACATACGGGTTTGTTTTCAGGCTGTATCCCCATATTGCTTGCGCGTATTTGTACGAGCACAACAACATAGTGTGACTAATTCCTTAGCTTTCTTTTTTGCGAGAGTGCTCATCCTCAAAGAAATCGTTTCCCTTTGAACTAGCTACACGTTATTGTAATGCACATATCTGAGTGCTAAATATTATCCCGGCGTGTAAGGTGTTTTACACCATAGCACTGTAACAGTTCACTGAAATGGTTCTCACTGAGTACCAATAGAGAGAGAGAGTAACGGGGAGATGCTGTACCGATGTAGAATAGTGAAAAGTTAGTTTAAGCTTGCAGAAAAAAAATCGTTTTTATTGCTGTCCAGGAGACAAACGCGATCTACGGGGCATTTTGTATCACTAGCTGAGTTAAAAGCATAACAGGATATTCACGGATGAGTGTTATCCTCAACAGACAGTTAGTTAGGCATCGGGAAGGAGAACTAAGTTCCTGAAATCACCAATGACAATCCACTCAGCACTTCTTAAACAAAACTAACTGGTGGGAATGCGATAGAGTGAAAATTCCGTTTTTTAAATTTTGCTACTGATATTCTCCGAACAAGGCACTAAAAATCATTGCTCCCTTCTTTCGTTGTTGTATCACAACAAGCGAATGAAGATGAAAAGACTGTGGACTAGACTCAACGCCTGATTGTGCAGCGAAAACTGAAAGCTGGTACACTAGCAGCGATGCAGAAATCCGTGGGCCGTATCCAGTCCAGTGTAATGAAGAACGAGCTGGTGACAGATCATCAGTGACGAGCAAAATGTCGCCTTGACTGTGCAAAGCCCCGAGATGCACCCCAACCTGATTTATGCGGTATTCAGGGATGATTTTAGAGGAATGAATGCGTCTGCAGTTGTCTAAAGGCGCATAGTTTAATTGAATTGATTTATTATGGGAAAAGACTGATTGCTTCAAAAATTGTATTCTTTATAATATTTCACAGGTTAAATAAAGTTACAAGTGAAACTGCATTGTTGCAATCAGCTGATCCGATTAGTGAAGTGGGAGTGAGGTGTGTCATTACATAGATTGGCGGCGGCGGCGGTAGCGTTTGCGGTAGAAGCAGCAGGAATTTGATACTATGAGTTTAATGATATCATGGGAAAATGTATTGGGATTGCGACGATCGAGACTCTTGAGTAGAATCTGTTAAGGAGAGGAAACGCGTGGATGAACACATCCACATGCAGATCAAACGAATGCAAAATATTACTTGCGTGCAGAAATGCACATACGTATCACACATATTTTGAAATTGTCTACAGCTCCATGCTTTCTAGCTCCCTTTCAAGATTTTCAAATGAGCACTGCTTTCATAACCCCGATACCCAGCATTGGGACAACACAGCCATCTCAGTCATCAAAACGCCTATTGTTTGACGACGAGAATGAGAATAATTTGGACTGTCTGTCTGTCCTTTGGAAGTCATGTCCAAGCACAATGCTTGGTTCATCCTGTAAAGCAAACATTGGCCGTGGGGTTATAGATTCCAGGTTTGCTGTTGTGAGAACTCATCAGTATTGCATAGTACGCGAAAGTAACAGAAAGATTGAGACACAATAGTTTTGTCGTAATTAAGGATTTCTAAAACTTGTCCACAATTCCACCTACGAGCAACCAAATGAACTAGGTAGGTGGTTAAATACTTCCGTTGATGTCATTTGAAGGAATAGTCTGAGTTTGTTTAACGAGCGGAACACGAACACGGATTCGTGTGCGCTAAGACGAAAGGTTTGTTAACATATGGTTATTTACAAAGAATTAGTCCCGAGGACAAAAGAACGTGTTGTTTTCGGTAGTTAGACAGGTAATATAAGTCTTGGTTGAGGTGTTTTCCCACCAAAATGGGGAAAAAACCCACATTTGGAGCAACAACCGGCACGGTGAACCACTGGCAGATCGCCTAGGGGAATTGGATAAAAACCCGGAGTCCACACCAATCTAGAACAGGCGTGCAAACCACAGTAGCCCACAGCTTCCCGTTTGTGGCAGTGACCACCTGCTCTATTGGGCATCAAGATGTATTGAGCACATTGGACCTTTGGCTCCGTCCAAAGAGCGTATGATCCAATGAACTAGACACAGCCCTCGATGGATTGCGGTTTTCATGATACCCCACCCTGCGCTTAGTCGCGAGTCAAGGTTTGGCTAGCCGAAATCTCTCATGGTGGAGTTCCTCAACAAACATTTCACCAGCCTTGACTCGCGTAACCTGGCAGTATACCGCCAACAAAAATAAAACGGAGCTTTCTCTTATTCCTAAACATATTGTGCTATGAATTGTTTGAAACACAGTCTGTAAAGTACTGTATAGTCCAAGCCATACAGTAGTCATCAAAACGAAATTATCATATTGTTGGTTTGAACGGCAGAGATGCTACCTCACATCGCGGCTGTGATGACGAGAGCAGTTTAAATTGTAATCAACAAAATGCACGTTCATCTCAGCAAGTTATTTAAAACGTCGAATGACTGCGTGGTTCAGGCGACAGACAAAATAAAGGACAGCAACCTACATTTCTCGTTTTTGACTAATTTGGCCTCCGGAATTACTGGTCACCAATTCATTTCATTTAAAAGATTTTTGAAGGGACTTCAATTCCACTGAAAGAGAAAATGATAGAAACATTAATAATTAACAGAACGGAAACGATTGAAAAATTCAGTATAAATACACCTGGTTTTCTACTCCTGCGCAAGGCAACATTCGATGTACCGATGTCTTGCAATTTAATAGTAAAATTCAAGTTAGGGAATTCCAAAGCCGTGTAGGGTGGGGTGGGGGCTGTACCGAACATAACCTTCTTTTGGTTGCACACAAATTGAAAAGAACACGGGGGACGGGGGCTGTGTAACGAACTGGTACGGACATCGACCATCACATTGCACAACATGGATGATCTGGGTGATGGGATCGGAACTACACGAGTTTGAAACAGTACTCAGACTGGATATCGAGCCCGTTGCCATAGGGTTGACTAGACGTGACAGGGCTCAAATTTTTACCCTGGAACCAGTTGTTTGTCCACACTTGAGGCAAGCAATTGCGCAACTCTGTGCACACTTTCTCCTTGTCAATAAGTAGACGTGCTAGATATGGCAAAACAGAACTATGATAAGAAGGGGTACATGCAAATCAAAGTTTATAAAGCGAGCGCCTGAATGATACTGATACAGCTTTTTAAAATTCGCTGTGTAATAGATGGTGAGTGTCTGAGAGTAGTTTGGCAGTGAAATTTTCACATGCTTGTACGTGTCTGTCTATGATAGAATCTGCGAGGTTCTCTGACAATGCCAGTACATTAAGAGATGTGTTTCATAAATCTCGCCAGTAAATAAAATTAGTTCTTCAAAATACCGGGC
>UZAN01040693.1:6332-22762 GCA_900618425.1 Echinostoma caproni
CTATTACCAAAGTTGGGTCGTAGTGGCGGGATTCGAACCTCGGACCATAGGGTCCAACGCTGGTGGCAGCGACTAATTCACTGCGTCACCACCACCACTGTTCGATTCAGATTAAAGTATCGGAATATTCTGAGGTCAACGAATGTTGGAACGTTTTATTTTCTACAAATGTTGATGTTGCAAAGCGTGGTTAAGAAATAAGATGATGTAGTGATCGTATGCTACTCATTTGAATATCGTAATGGTACCAACTGCTACCCCCCCCCTCTATTCAATGGAGATGGTTTAAACCATGCCCGCTTATCTTCAAACCTTCGACGCATCTCGTATGGCCTAAGCGTTTTCAATGAACTAGTTTTTAAGGTGCTAAATAATAATCCAAACAAAGTACCATGGACGCTTGCGTGTGTGAATTTACCGAACGCCTCTTGCAGTGGGCTAAAACGGGACTGTATGACAGAAGAAATGGAATTTCGTGTTTTTCACGTAACTGCGCACCCAAAGCACTCCTATACACCGTTCTCCATATTGTCGACGCGTGCAACGGTAGTTTTGTAATCGGCTTTTTATCCTCGGTTTGTTAAGTACCCGGTTCTCTAAAACGGAGTTCACATTAAGTGGAGATATGGAACGGTAATCGTTCATTTTTTTGCTGAATTACCTAATAATGGGCTATAAAAACACGACAGGCGGCAATAATATTTGTTGTACCTAGCCGCGATCGCCCACTGGAGTAAGTGGTCGACCTCCATAGATTACGTTGGTTGGGACATGTGCTGCGCATGTCCCCAGATAGGTTGCCACGGCGAGCGATGTTCGCCGAAGGAGGTAGTAGGTGGGAAAACGCCAAGGGTGGTCAAGCTAAGACCTGGCACGAGGGTATGAAAACCCTGACCAGGGACTGGGTCACGCAGGTTCTGTTAGGCTCCCTGGATGGGGACCTCGGGACCACTGTAATCAATGGCTACAGACACTGAGCGATATGGTTGGGGGTCGTAAACAGTGGCGTTCTTACATCTCAATTTCTTTGTAACCCTAGACCACTGAAATTTTCTTTTCGACTCTACTTTCAACTTTCCTGTCCTCTCCTATTCTTCATGCGAATGGGCAGCCAAAGCCGGCGCACGAAAGTGCATGGTTAATGGTTGTACAAACTGAAACGTACATTCCCTACCGTTGTACGCATATACAATATGGAGAATGGTAAAACGTATGGACAGATAAGACCCTATTGCTTCACCAACTCGGAAGAACGACGGTTGATTTCAAGACACAATAGACGAATCACGCTTTTTGAGTAGATATATGACAGCAGTGGGAAATAAGAAGTATAACTGGCCAAACCTGTCAACGATAGTAGGAGTTGTATTTGTGTTCGGGAACATCGGGCATTGGTAGTAGATGTTTATTGATTGAGGTCAATAGTAGGGTACTCTTAAGATCCGTGTTGAAAAGGAAAGTCCCTTCGGTCGTATATCCCGTAGGTATTTTGCAGTCTTCATTTGAATTCGTTACAAACATCACAGCTGAATGCCATTCGTTTTACGTCCCATATGGTGATGGGTGAATCTCCCAAGCGCATGCTTCATTTTGGCCACCCTCGACCTTTCACTCACCATCTACCTCGGCCAATATCGCACGCCTAGGAGATCTATCTGCGTAAAATACCCCAGTTTTTGTTAGATATTGGATGTCGGGCACTAATTACAGTGTGACCTCGACCTGAAACGCTGTGCGTTACTTCAGTGATACTCATCCGGTCACCACTTCAAATTCAGTCAGTGATATTCCAGAACGGATATTATCCTTATTCTATTCTCGAAGCGGTCAGATCTCTGCATAGCGGTAGCCACTGCTCCAGCATACCTTCGACTCCTCACAGACAAGCTGATGTTGCCGCGGAACAATAAATGCCTCAAGTCGGGAAATCCTAACCTAATCATCTGTATGTGTGGCGACAGTTCAAAATAGATTCGTCCGTTAGGTGGGATAAAGATGCCCCGAAGGAAAAAGTTCTGCTTTCTCTTCATTTTCCAACTACGGCGTGGTTAGGAGTTGGTTCAACGCAGTTTACACATTGGATGTAGAAAACGCATTCAGGACATGGCTGAACTTGCGCTGAAATCATTCAGAAACATGAATGAATAAATTTTCAGGAGTCTTGTAGAGATCCGGCGCGTACAGTTTAGATGTTAGAAGACTTACAGCCCCGAAGGTAGGTTTCATTTATTGAATGCTCACGGTTGTGAGAGGTGAAAATATAGAATGACGAAACGAAGCAAACGACGTAAATTTCGCATACTTGAAGGAGGAAACTACCAAATGAATGTTGGGTATATAGCAGATGAGAAGAGTGTGCTGTCAGTGTCACTAAACTTTTGCGATTCAGATCGGGTTTCGCTCTGTGAATGGTATTGTCATTTCTACGAATTTTCAAAAGTTATCTTGGGTGTTGATTAAAATTCTTGAAATTATAGCCTCTGAAATCCTCGGTATGGTCGGGGGTGGATGTCTAGGGGTGCGGCTGGTCACCCCTCCCTTGCACCTCTCGAAATGCTCCCATACTACCATTCGTCTCGAAAAGCCTCTGCTGAGGAAGTCCTACTCATTGCCTTCTCGTGGCGGAGTTTTCCCCCACCAGCGTGAGGACAAAAAGCATCACAGTTTGATTGCAGTGTTGTGGCGATCTAGGGGTGTGAAACACGTCGCACCACCCTCACCCCACTCCTCTCCCTTTCAACCAATCATCGTGAATTTTGAATGCCTGGATGACTATCCCCGTTCAAAATGCCATTTTCCTATTTGATCTGTAAAGACCAGAAGATGAATCAATGAAAAAATTCTTCGCCTCTAAATTCGTGTTCCCACATAAAAAATAACTGCGCATAATAATTAATTCCCTTGAAGAATCCAGTCACAATGGGTGACCGTGAATAAAGTATAGTCTAATGGGTTAGATAAACAGTCAATGAATAAATAAGGATTCAATGGCAGCTCAAAAGTGTTTACTTTGCGTTTTACACCGGGGCCTTTGGTCAAGTGTTAACATTCTCCACTAAGAAAGGAAAATGGATTTCAAGCCATCCAAGTAACGTGCACCCTGGATCAACTGCTCTAACCGACCCAGGATAAACAGACGAAGTCCATCGTTTCATACCGAGGAGAATCATCATGAGTTTTGGAGGCGGCACATCAACCAACTGCGTCGAACACAGCGTCCTGTTCCTATAAATCGAGGGAGCTCACTAAACTTCGACCTGCTACTGGAAACTTTTGATTTGAAGGCATCCCCATCCATAGCTGACATTCCACCCAAGCCGACAGTCAGTGACGCTACAATGTAGCCAAGACGGCGGACCGATCGTATTAGAAAGCAGGTTACGCCATTTCAAGTTGATCCAGGACGGAAGTCTTACACTGCTCATACAAAAGGGGGAAGGTTAAATTCCAAAAAAATCCGGTCGAAAAAGTTTGGCGAGAAGAGCCAAAAGAAAAAAGCCGCAGCTGGATGAGCCTCGGCCCGAAATGATCGATCACTGTATTTCACCACGGACGGTACGACGTTTCTGATTAGTCAGACAGCGTAATCAACCGGGTGGTTCGACGACTCTGATTGGTCAATTGATATCCAACGTTCAGAACGCACCGGACGCAATAAAAAAAGGACGAATGCTAACGCGTAAGGACGACACAAAACGGAAGACACTTCTCTAATATACTGTCCTGTGCCATTTTGATTGTTTTCTATTCTTCGGCTCGGAATTTGGTGGTGCGATGGCAGTCTCAGCAACAGTCCGTTCACAACACTTGGCAGATCGTCTAATTCTTAGGGTGGGTTGTTTTCCTAGTGGAATTTAACGGCGTTTCATCGAACCTGGCGCAACAACGAACACTGTTTATTATCAACTAAGAGTAGAAGAATGTGACCATCAAAGTCTACTGCCTATTGAGTCAAACTGTTGAGATCTAAATGCTGTTGCCCAATCAGATGACTTTCAGTCGGTGTGGAGTCCGACGATGCGTCGTGTTTTCAGTTTTCAGATTTTAATTTAAAAAGCTCATTTTCTCATTTTATCGGTTTCCTTTTTCCCAAACTCAAGAGCTACCCACATGATTTCATTTTAGATGACCCATCGGCTTATGACGACGCACCGTATTGGTGTGTTTGTTTGACAGTCTGCGCAGCGACTAAATATACGATGCTCTAGTGATGAAACCATAGCTTGACGAGTTTCAAGCATCGTATTGCATTTGAATGGTTTGAATTGCGCGAGTATCTATGCTTGAATTTCAATGAAAATGGGTGTGAGTAAATTTAGTGTACTCAATTTAACTGTGCCACCGTCTCACCTCGAGAATTGAACCTTTTTTTCAAGGTGCAGATCATTTATCTGGACAAAAATTGAAACCACCTGCAGTAAATAAATAAAACAATGTTTTGGCAAGCCGATAGGTTGTCTGGTGGGACAACTGTGCGTAGAACATAGACCTGAACGCACAGATTCCTGATGTCAGTGTAAATTTTAGATACCTAAGTATGTGAGTTTTTACCTCTCAACTCATTATCTCGAAGAAGGGAGTTTTGCTCATGACCTAAGCGTTGCCCGGTGATTCACCCGTCACAGTGATCATTCGAGGAACCACTTATCCAACTAACTCTTTGCAGTCCCTATCGATTTTCTTCTTCATGGCTGTTCGAAAAGGTGAAGGTCATCTGACGCAGCAAGTGGCTGTAGGGCAACCATTCATAAGTGTGAGCCAAACCACTAGATCATTTCTTTTCATTTGTCACTCCCTTTTGGAAACTAAACCAGCTATTCTTTGGCCCGAATTAAATTCTTACTCGCGATGAGACAAAATGAAATCCAGCAAATCATTGGCTGAAAGTAACGATATATCTTATGACAGCTCATCCGAGTTTGTCATCAATAAAGAATGGAAACTAATCAAACGCATAGGTGCGGGATCGTTTGGTGAAATTTTTCTGGCCACTCACCGTCGGACCAACGAAGAAGCTGCAGTCAAATTGGAAGTTTACAAATCCGGCGTACCAGTACAATTACAGACCGAATTTCACCTACTACGCACGCTAAGCAATAATCCGGGAATCACGAAAATCTACTGGTTCGGTCGAGATGGCGTGCAAAATCTTTACACAGCACTTGTAATGGAATATTTGGGACCCAGTTTGGAAGATCTACATGTGTACTGTGATTGTAAATTCTCACTTAAAACGGTCGCAATGTTGGCCGACCAAATGCTGAAACGTATCGAGACTTTGCATCGGCATTGTCTCATTCACAGAGATATTAAACCGGACAACTTTGT
Source organism: Echinostoma caproni (assembly GCA_900618425.1). Classification (NCBI taxonomy): domain Eukaryota; kingdom Metazoa; phylum Platyhelminthes; class Trematoda; order Plagiorchiida; family Echinostomatidae; genus Echinostoma; species Echinostoma caproni. The sequence continues at coordinate 11,661 of UZAN01040693.1, forward strand.
CATGGGTGTGGGTCCCAATTTTAACACGGTTTATGTGATCGATTTCGGTTTATCTAAATACTACATGGATCCGAAAACGAAAGAACACTGTGCTTTTCGAGATTTTCGCAATCTAACTGGTACGGCTCGGTATTGCAGCATCAATGCACATGCTGGTTACGAACAGTCTCGCCGGGATGATTTGGAATCATTGGGCTATGTTTTCCTCTATTTCATTCGAGGCAGTTTACCCTGGCAAGGTCTCCAGGCTGACAGTAAACGGGAAAAATTCCGAAAGATTTACAAAACGAAGTTAAGCATGCGTACAGAGACTTTATGTCAAGGTTTGCCCGAGGAATTTGCCAAATATCTTAACTATTGTCGTAATTTGGCGTTTGAAGAAGAGCCGAAATACAAGTACCTACGTGGACTGTTTTGGCGTATTATGGAAAGGAAGTCCTTCAAATACGATTGCCAATTCGATTGGAATGAGAATGCATTGGGTGTAAGACACTGAGTCACATTTTTCATCCCCTCTCTGAACGAGGAACAAACACAGGCAAACCAATCTTCATGCTCACGTAGTCCATTGCGTGCGTACTGGACAGTGGCCAAATTTCGGATCTCCTTTCCCCCGCCCACGACCAATTATTCTTGCTTGCTTGGGCATTCCCTCATTGTCCTTTAACGCTATTCTGCTGGTTCTGTTCTCGGTTTCATTCCAACGGAATTTTTTGGTTAACCCAAGACTGAAAGTGAATTCCTTTCTTTCCACTTTTCAAATGCAATTCTGATTTGTTTTGCTTCCATTCACAATGGAATCTGCGACCTGGTGAGGTTATTCTTTTCAAAATGTCCTGTAACAAAAATGTTGTTTCGGTTCGAGGGTTGGGTTGTTGGTGGCCTCACTCACTGATCTGCAGTGTCTAAGCAACAGTATCTTATCAAATGTTGGATACTGCATTTGAGCAAGTCACGGTTTTTCGTTCAAAACGGTAAATTATTTCAGCTAAAACGCAATCCAATTAAACTAGGAAAAGGTATTTAAATGTATGAATAATAAATACATTGTATGACTATTACAAATGATAAGAAATCTAGCTTGTTCAGTGTTTCTCAGGTAAGAGGCTAACTAGTTTCAGCCTGTCTGTTGGATGAGGTGTTAGACATGGCTATATTATTCAAAAGGAAGTGAACTGGTATGATTTTTAATGAGTATTTAAAATGGGCAACTATATGCAGGAAAGATGTGGAAAACGTATATTAACAAGGATGGAACCATGTGTGTTTCTCATACAGATTCCTCGAGTTAATTATGACAGCACATACTTGTACTATTTTGAACTCAAGTGATTCCACCATAACTGCAGTTGAACTTGTAAAATCTTGTTTTAACACGAATCGAACTGAAGTAATTGATCCTGGTTGGAATGGAACTTATCAGACTAGGAATATCTTACTGCCACTCCATTCCGAATAAACCCTCGAAAAAGGTTGTGGATTTGGATATGGTGGACGTTCGATTCCGTTTCCCAAATGATGATGTCTTCCAAAAAGCGAGGCCTAAATTATCGCATTATCAAGAGTTTTTTCCATCAGAGAGTTCTAGACTTGCCTGCCTTCAAAGCTTCAGTACGGTCAGGGGTGTGTATCTTGGATTGAGGCTGGTCGCCCTTCCCTTACACTTCGAAATGCTCCCGTACGACCAAGCGTCTCAAACAGCCTGTGCCGNCGTGGAAGCCTTACCCGCTGACTTCTCGTGGCGGAGGTGTTCTCCCACCAAGGTGAGCGGACGAAAAGCAGATATCCGGGGCTATAACCGGGTTTGTGGACCACCGGTAGTTCACAAAGGCTCCCTGGCTGGAGACCCCAGAAAACCATAACCGGCGCATGAAAGTGCATGTTTAATGGTTGTAAAAACTGAAAATGAAACTGGTAGTTCACCTAGGGGAGCTAGCCAAAAATCCTGATTGAAAACACCAACCACGCATCCTTCCGGTTATAATAGTGGTCACCGGCTCGATTGGGCACCTTGGGTGTTTGACTCCATCCGAAGGGCGTATGACCCGATGAACTGGACACCGACCCCAAATGGATTGCGTTTTTTCATCCACCACCCCGCTGCTTTGTGGAAGAGGCCTTCGCTAGTCGAAGGCTCGGGTTGTGAATTCCCAAAGAAAATTTGCCTGCTTTGGTCTGGGCAACTTGGCAGTGTCTCGCCCACAAACAAATCATGGAACGTTTTTTTTATAAAGATCATTGTACTGAGATTTGTTTGCACACAGTCTGGATTCAAAAGTATTTGAAGTTCATACACATGCAGTTTTAGACTTGGACTACCGACGATATTGTCTTGTTCGATAAAAATGCACACGATGCGAAATGCACCGAACAGATTAGAAGATGATGTTTCCCTCGGTGACACGTGCTTGGTACCTTCAAATTGTGAAGGCCTGTTGCAAGATTGTCAGGAGCCTTTGTATGTACTTCTGTTAGATCTTGATACTGTATAAGTGGTATTTCACTTTTTACTAAGATACAATGATCGTTTCTGGCTGTATATTGGTTTGATCAGTAATTATTAACCTAATTCCCCTCTTGTTAGCGTTTTTCAGTGATACTTTTCCAATGGGTCATCGGAGATATCAACTTCAACCTTTCGCATGGTAGGAGTGTTTTGCTACTGTGGTAATCATTTCACTCCTAAGCTGACCAGAAGCACTTTAGTTTCCATGTCATCTTCAACGCTCGGGGGCCGGATTTCAAATTCTGGAGCGGCTGGTGAATAGGCCTTACTGATGGGCTCTGGTTGCTATGAGTGAGCCAATACAACTGACGGAGACTTCGCCTGCTGAGCTGACCGGCAGTTAGGCCGCCTGTGTTCTCAGGAGGCGTATTCGTAACAGGGTTACTTCCCAAATAGACTGCATAACTGTTGTACTTACTTCACTTTACTACGGCTGGCTCCTTGGAGGGGATACGCCGGCTTCATGATCGTGGACATGAAGTTACTTGGGCGTTTCGTACGAGAGACGTCCCCAGCGCACTCAGCGTTTTTTATTTTGAGGGCGCACCTCTAGCTTTTGCACAACCCAGTGCGAATTGCAAGGCAGCAGGAAGTGAGGGGGTCAATGACTTTAGTTTTAAAAGACCAGTCACATCAACCGTTGTCACCACACCGTCATTGGGCTTATGTGGCTTTTAAACAGGAGCCAGGTGACCAGCCTGAAACCCACCACACCCTGGTAGTGTTGTGCTGCAAAACACCTACTCTGGGCAGCCTATCCACAGAAACCTGAGGGGAATCATCGATGGTTTCTATTTTCAGAACGGGTTCATGCAAAGAATGTACAAACCAACACAAGATGAGTTTAATTCCAGCCGTTACTAAAGCACTAGTCCCTATGGTACTCGTGCGTCTGACACCTCTTTGGGACACATATCTGTGAAGAATGGACCGGGCTCACCTTGTGTCAAACGCACGAATTACGTCATCCACATAACCGATCAAGGATCCCAATCTGCCCTCATCTAATGACAACTTCTATCCAGACGACCATGAAGCTCTGTTCGTTTTCTGTTTCGCAAGAGGTTTGTGCATACGACTAGATGTGTGATCTTCCTTAGTCACTAAGTTTGCTGCTTTTCATTTTACCTCAGACTTATCTATTATTTCTTACGTATCACATTCCTTTTCTCTTTATACACAAATCACTATCCGGAAATCGTAATAAATGCCCTATCGATGAGCATTGATATAGGAAACGGTAATTTCTGCTTGTGTGTCAAGTATTGACCACCCGTCACACATGACTTAAATCTAAGCTGTTGTTCATCTATGACGACCTTCTGAAACGGAAATTGAAAGTTACACTTAAGTGGTTTTATTTTTGTTTAATTTCACGAAACTTCACAGAGAGCTGGTCTATGAAAGTGAGACCCACATAAGGATAAGATGATACTCTGTCGTTCGCGAATTCGCATGGAATTAAACGGAATAATTAATACAAATCGCCAAGCCTTCCAACTTCAGTTGTCGATCGATCGGCTCAGCGGTAAGAGTTTTAACTCCTTACCCGACGTTCAGGGTTCAAGCCTCAGCGGGGACAGCAGAAGTATTTATGGTTGAAGAGTACCATCGAGGTCGGAAATCTTTTCAGCGCTCTTTGTTGTACCAGAAATTTCTAATTTATCTAAGAGCTCGGAAAACTATTTGGGCGGTTCTCAATATATCCTGTGATCTCTTCGATGATGATACTAACTCGAATAATTACTGCCTGGTTCACTCGTAGGTCATGCCCTACTTACTAATCAATCGACAACTGACCGAGACACCCTGAAATTGTTAGAGAGCATAAGATCAACTAGAAGTTTTCTTACGATTCATACGCATTGGAATGCACCGGAATCTGTTTACATGAGTCTTGACATATGGTTGACCTCGCCTTGTGATGTCATCTGCTTAGGTATCTGTTATTCGACTGTGCCTTTATTTTTCAATGTCGTTACATGCGCTATCCGTTTCGTTGGTAACCGGCCTTCAATCAACTGTCGCTACCCAATCTCTCCGATACTAGACTATCACATTGCTACGAATTTTTGATTGTTCTACCTCTGTAAAACTGGTAATCAAAGTATTTGATTTCACAAATCTGGAATGTTGCACTTGATCACAGAAAAAAGGATAGACTGGCTTTCTTGATCCATAGTAATGAGTGGTTGAGATTTAAAGAATTGGACGTCCAATCAATCAGTTTTGTCAAATGCTACTGTAAGACATTGGTCTACTTCAGGGTAGATGTGTGGATGCATGAATAACCATAGACCCATAATAGTATAGTTAAGTAATAGTAATCATTTACTTGCGTATGGTGCATCAGTTAAATGGTAAATGTGGATTAGACAGGTTAGGTGATGAGCATAAAAGTTTTTTAAAGCCGTTTATCATACGTTTGCACTGATTTAAAAAAAAACGACAAAACTCTGAGTACTGTAGTTCACATCGTATCCAGTACGGTTTGCTACACTTGAAAATGTTGCATGATCAAAGTTCACTTCATTCGCGTTGTTTTATTTGATGGAATTCTACTGCCCCCGAAGGGTTTTGATCTCTCCATATCACTGTGCCTGCGGTAAGAGGGAGTGTACACATCTGTCTGACGTCCCGCGAACCCAGAACGTACTTTTCGATTGGTCTGCGAAACAGCCAATCCCGACCCACGAGTGAGCGGTCCAGTGATGCCCAAACAGTCAGTTTCGCATTGGGCGGAGCTGCTTCCACCAAGGTTACATGATTTGGATTCATTTCCACGCTTTTCCGGTTCCTGAAATAGATGCGGGAAAATATAACTTAAAAATGGATTAGAATGACTATCTTTGAGTAGACTGGTCACATATACACCTGGAAATCACGATTCGCTGAATAACGGGACGGCACTGAAAGGTGTAGTGTTATACCCAAATCCTAAGATTTGGCCTTGAAGTTTATTTCAGGAGTTGTCTATAACTTTCATGTATGGTTATATTCCGTACTCAATAACTTTGTAACTGAACCTTCTGGTCGAATAACCAAAACATTTCCTTCACCACGTTGCGATCTCATTACATCGATCCCATCACTCTGTTGTCAAGCTAACCAACCGGTCCACATCGGGGTAGATCAACCAAGCGCTAAACTGTTTGCAGCAATTCACTTAGAATGTACTGCTTGACTCGATGACTCATGTCATCACATGATCAATGCACGATTATTTACGTAAAAAATGACTGTTTGCGAAACCAGTCATCCTGCATCATTCTCTAGGGCATGCTTTGTAGATGTGGAGAATGAACAAAGTCGTTTACAGAGATTTATATGGCAATATCGACATCTAAACTGAGCAATTGATTGTAAATTAAATCATTCCCGGTTTTTATTAGTACAAACTAATAAACTAAAAATTATATTTGTAGAATAAGATCAGCACATTGACCTTAAGGTCGGCGAATTTGTGTGGGCTAAACCGAGATCATGCTATGTTTTTGATTTGTCGGTCGTCGACTATTTAATGGCTTGAACTGACAACCTTATGATCCGCGGCCCCAGTCCTGACAACGGGCACGAAAGTAGTGCCCAATGTTGATGGGTATTACCAAGGACAAAATGACTATCTGATGATCCTTGTCAGCTTAGGCGGTACTTCGAAACTAACAGAAGTGTATCTAGCCAGTATAAAATTATTGATTTTTCGAGGGGTGAGAACCACACATTTAAATCCGTACGCACACATCCTGTGACCTAACTTGACACGGAATAAACCAAGAATATATTAAACTAATTTATTTGTTGCGTTAGATCCAGTTTCGATTTATCTGTATCGGGTGCGCTGTATGTGCTGATATATGATCGGCATCTCAGTTGGGTTGTTGTTGTAACCGTTACTCGGGATACAATGCGGGGCGACGTTATCGGTATTCATTGCAAGGCTAAACTGGGTTCGAGGTATTTCTGCTAGTAAAGGGTGGATCCAGTGTTTGGATTGCAATAGCCTCAGTCGTGTATGGGAATAAGAACCAGAATTATTTTGATAACGATGAGGATAGTGAGATAAATGATGCGGAACAATTTCACTGGGTATCGTGTCTTTTCAGTCTGTGTTGGAAGAAAACGTTTTTTGTTATCTCGTATTTCATATGCATTCTTATATACTTAAATGTATGATCGCAGACATACACACGCCAAATAATTGTCGACTCTGGCTAAGGATACTCCTGTAGCCAGTTTGCATCCAATGAAACGAGAGTTATTCACGATGATCTACGCCATTCGCGTATTTTCATCAGTTCATTTCACAGATACACTTGATAGAATGCAGCCGAATAACTAACAACTTGTTTCATTATTGCACTCGGTGAAAATGGGAAATTTCAGCAAAGAAAACTTGACAGAAGAGGGGGGGGGAGCGTAGAATTCTCTACAAGCTATTGAGGATGCAAACAGGAGGTTTTGATGCGAGTAGTCATCCTTAGCGGGGAAGATTTTACTGTGGAAGGTCTCCAGATGATCGTCGATATGAGCCGCGAAAGTGGTCTCTACAAATAGTTTCTCTTGGAATGAATCATATAGCAGGACTAAAAAAGCAATTTTCGATGAAAAGGTTCTTATAAGTTATTCACAGTCAGGTTTGAACCACGTTTCTTGTCAGACAATGTACACTATGCACAAGAAAGGCAACAAAGACTGTGTGAGAGAAAATGTATTGTGTAGGATTGCTTTTTTAATTCACAATATGAAGCAGCTGCCTCAATGACTTTGGACTGCTCATATTGCAAGCACTGTACCGCTTCATTCTAACTAAAAAGCAAGTTTTGTTTGAAGTACAAGACTTTATACCAAAAAGTCATTTCACAAGGGAAGTCATATTTTAAGAACCTTTCATATTCGGCGCTTGGTGAAAGACATAAATACAGGTCTAATGAAAACCGAAGCAACGGGTCCCCGTAAAACACTTGTCCGTTCGTATAGGCAACAGCATTTATGCTGAATTAAATTTTTTTCCAAATAATCATAAACAAGTCTTGTTGAGTATTTAGAGACGTGATTTTTCTGATTCGTTTATACTCAGCGGATGGAATGGTTCAGAATTTAGCGGATACTCCCATTTCGTCAGTAGTGGTTGATCTAGACCATGATGAGTTAAGAGGTAACTAAAAAGATTGGAACAGTTTTTATTAACAACAAATTAACATTGACAATAAGCAAGATGTAAAGTTTGTGTACTCTAATAGTCGATTGGTCTGCCTTTGTTCTTTAGGACTTTTTCGAGTCTCTTCGGCATCGAATCCACCAACTTTGTCATGAAGTCATTTTCTATTTTGTGCTCCATTACGTATCGCACTTTTGCCTCCAATGTCCAATGTATAATAGGTAGCACATAGATTATTATTATTAAACTTTATTTAATGCGATTTCTCTGGGCTGTGAAAGAATTTCATTTGATTATCCAATAGAGTTGCTATAATGGATTGTATATTAGATAAAATAGTGCCTCATAACAAACACCCGAGATGGCAAGGGTTTATGAAAATAATTTAGGATACTTCTTGAATCATTCCTATTAGGAAATATTGCGTTGTTATACTTGATAAAGTTTGGGATTTTCATGTTGAGATCATTTAATCGTGGCACTCAAGGTCAGGCACGTTTAATTGGCAATCATGCAGCGTAGAAACTACGTAGATCGAAGTAGACAAGATATAAATTATTGCCCATACCTAAATCATTCATACAGGTGATAAGTATAGTGAAACTCCATTTGATCATAAAGAAAATATTTTAGTGCATCACAGTCGGCCAGTACTGTATATCCCAATAACCTTTTTTGCAACACTGGGTGACTTTTGTATAGATAGCTCTTTCAGAACCAGTCTATTGGAGAATCAGTGCTCGGATTCGATATTGTTGTAGGTGCGTTTGATGCTACTGACCGCAACAAACATAACTTGATCGTCTTTACAGTATATTTCATAATTAGTAGTGAATGGGCTGATAAAAGACTACCGAGTACGCATGCCTGACGAGTGGCGAGAACCGCGAAACTGATCACGTGCTTCCAGGGAAATATTGTTCAGTCATTCACATTCTATTTATGAAATCTTCTGTAAAGACGATCAAGTCACGTTTGTTGCGGTTAGTAGCATCTAACCCATGTACAAAAACATTGAACCATAGCATTGATTCTTCAATGGACTGGCTCTGAAATGGCTATCTATCCACGAGTCACCCGATGTTGCGAACAAGGTTATTGTGACGAAAATACACTTCCTGGGTACAAGTATATGAATGAACTTGCAAAAGGTTACCGGTACACATGCCCAACGAACAGCAAGAACCGCGAAACCAGTCGTGTGCTTCCAGGAAAACTTTGTTCAGTCATTCAGGTGCTACTTATTGTGATATATATATATATATATGCATGCGTGTGTGTGTATATATAAGGTGCTAAAAATGGATGGCGTTCAAATTTCAGGCGCAGGACAATATATAAACTGGTTGGCCTGATTGCACGTGGACAAAAAGCGCTTACTTGAGTACCGCTCAATTTAGATGCGTACTGGTACTTTCCGCCTCGTGGCAGCTCCGATAACGAACGTGATACACCTTCTTTCATGGGGTCCTGAAGCAGACTGCTCGTTTGCAGAGCTTTACAAGCGCTAGCCACCTCTTCCCTCAAACGTTGATTTGCCGTTTTCAAAGCTTGTACTCGAGATTCCACAGAAGAAATATCGGTAAGGGACCATAATCTTTCCGAATTCATAGGTGTATTATACCACGAGCTGGTCTTGATCTCAGAGCTTCAGCGAGGAGAGAGAGAGAGAGAGACAAGAGTGAACAAGTACAAAAAAATACAGTGAAGTGAGTTATTAGTGAAGTATTTTATTAGGTCGGATGCAAAATATACCAACTATTGGCAAATCCTCAAGAAGGTGAATTAGTTGACCAGTTAAACACTCTATCCCGACAACCCCAGGATATTCATCAAGGCGAAGCATCACGATTTGGGATTATTAATTTTGATTTCGTTTTTTGAGGTTTTCACTAGAGACAATCATCATTTCAAACGTTCAACTTAGTAAATGTGGAGCTTTTTGTCAGATTTGCGACTCGTCAAACTATTCAAATGAAAAGTTGAAGGTCTATTCCACAGCAACTGCACATTTCAAGACATCCACTGATTTTTTAATAATTATTCAGTTTATCTGTCAACTCTAAGAAGTAGAAGACCAAGCGCTCCTTGAAGCGAACTGGAAAAATTAATTTCTACGATCAAGAATATCCTCCGTGACGTATCGAAGCAACTCCCTGTGGAATTAGTAAGGTGGGGTAATTGACAAGTCGCAGTTCCTCAATTCTCCTCCAAAACATTCATTGAGGTGGTCCCTAATATTGCATGACTTTCTCGTTTCTCCTTTTGAGATTTTGTCAGCTGAAGTCAAACCTAACAAGATGGTTCAGTTCTGTTTAGTCCATTTTATACAACCATTAAACGTGCACCTTCGTGAATCGGTTTTTTTTGCTGTCTTTTGGTTGCCCATTTGGATGATCAGTAGGAGCCTGACAGAAAAAATAGAGTCGAAGAGAAAATGGAGAATTTTAGTGGTCTAAGGTCACAAGGAAATTGAGATGTAAGAACGCCACTGTTTACGACACAGCCATATCACACAGTATCTTTAACCATCGTTTACGATCACCCCGAGGTCCTAATCCAGAGAGCCTAACGGGACCTAGGTGACCCAGTCCGAGGGTCAGGGCTCTCATACTTTCGTGCCGCGTCTTAGGTTGACCACCCTTGGCCTTTCTCCACCCACTACCTCCCTCGGCAAACATCGCTCGCCGTGGCAACCTACTTGTTGAAATGTGTAACACATGTTCCAACCAAAGTAATCTATGGAGGTCGACCACGACTACCTAAAACTACACTTGACCTCAGCATTGCTCGTCCGGCTGCCCCACCAGATTCGTGCAATGCTGCGTAGACAGAGGTGTTCGAGCACCGGCAGTCTATCTTTATCCTGTTTTCTCAATGGCTAAGTTTCTACGTCGTATAGCACGATTGGCCGACCTACGGTAGCATATGCGGGACTCTTAACAGACAGCCGGATATCGCGACGGCGCCACAGATGTCACAAGTTGGCAAATACCAATCGAGCCTTCTGTATGCGAGCTGACACTTCACCCATAATGCGTCCGCCAGGTAAATTGTGAAATGCCTTTGTACTCCCTTTTTTATTTCAACTTTCTCGAAGGGAGCCGAGGCCATACATAGGCTGCCTGGGGAAAATACAGAAATAGAGAATACGGGCGGCGGTGGAGCAGCTCGAATTCCAGACTTCCGGGTCATAAGTCGATGGTCTAACCATTTGGCCACCACCGCCCAATATATAGATGTCCAAATAACAAAACTTATCCATCTGCGACACCTAAACTTTTAGCGACGTGTATAGTCAGTCTCCCGGTTTCGTGATCCCTATTTCTACACCTTTTCCCATCAAACTTTAGCCTCGACCCGCAATACTTTAGCCAAAACCCACAATCCTTTAGCCTTGACCTACATTCCTTTAGCCAAAACCCACAATCCTTTAGC
>UZAN01040693.1:24132-35863 GCA_900618425.1 Echinostoma caproni
ATTAGTCAAGCTTTGCAATATGAAAATTTGTAAAATATAATTTTTTTTTCAACATTCGTTGACCTCAGAATATACCGATAGTTTTTGTTCTGACTCGCCTACAGCGGTGTGACCAAAGGTTGTGCGTCGAGGCTAAAGGACTGCGGGTCGTGGCTAAAGTTTGATGGGAAAAGGTGTAGTTGAGCTAACTCATCTTGTTATAGAACAGACTTCTATCCGGTATGCCCTTCAGCTTGCAGACCATATTTTCCCCCTTATATCGCTACTGGATAGGCGTAATCTTTTGTGACCGCTGATGAACAGCTGACTGACCAATTGCACTCACGCGTTTTATGCTGACAATCTATACGGAAAAAGTGTTTTCCAATTCCGTAGAACAAAGCAGTACACCGATAATAAAGTAAACTTTAGTCAGCAAAGTCGTGTGTAACGGCCAACAAATCACACAGGAAATCTATTTTATTCCCAACGAGACGTGTCAGTGACGTGCTATTTTTTAGACCTTGCTGACGGGACTCGATTGCCGGACTACAATAAACTGGTGTCTGTGAGTTCGCATGGACAAAACAAAGAAGTAATTGTTGTGCATCCGCGCAGTCCAAATGTTGACCATCGACCGGGGAGCTCTCAACCCGAAAATTCACCACTTGCGACCGCAAAGAAAGACGAAAATGGGACACGCTGGTGATGAGTCTTGCAAAGGATGAAATAACGGTCTAATACCCCCTATTGACAGGTAGACACGGTCTCAAAACTATCAATATCTGTTAATCCACTGAAGAATTCACGATCTTTCTCACAATGAAACGAAAGTGCAAGTCCTGATGTCTGTGAATCGGTACGGGGATAAACCCGGGAATAATTTAACTAAATCATTACCCAGATAAATCAAGTAAACGCCCTGTTTACCTCGAAAGATAAATACCCAACTGTTGGATAGCCATTCTGACACGAGAAATTAAGTTATACATAAATACTATAATGACGGTTTGCAAACCTTTCATCAAAGATGGAGTTCCTTTGCGGGTACACAGGTTTATTGTGCAAGCGTAGATCAAAGATGGTGCCAAAACCTCTAAGATCATGATGAAAAGCCTGAACATGAACTTTCGAGATTTTTAGAGAGAAGTTCCCTATATGAATTATGGCCGCTGGAGATAACACATACGACGAGTTGCTCACTGGAAGTCCCAGTACAATTAAGCATGTGTTGGACAGACGCGGGGATAAGTCCAAAGTTATTTAAAGGTTTTTGTGCGATGGAAATGGTTGTGATTACCAACAAAGAGCACTGGACAGCTGCTTGGGACTCGAACGTCATCAACAGTGCCTGGTGCCTGTGAAAAACCGAATGGACTAATCCAAACATTCATCATTTAAAGGTTGATTAGGAAAGATTACCGGAGAACAATGAAACGGACTAGACAAAAAATATAATCAAAACGGGATAAGAAAAAGATTTAGGCGTAAATATAAAATTCTAGCTTTCTGGTTTCTGTAAATACTGTCAAACCTTTAAACCGGCCGTTCGCTTGTGGGCAATTCCGTCCTGTTATACGTATGCTACTTATTATAAAACAGTAAATTGGCCGTGGTTGGACGCATTAAACCCACAACTTCCAACTCATGAGCATTGCAATGCTTCTTCGAAGTTGGATTATCTAAATTCAACTCCATGATATGAAAATAAAGTTTGCGTTGCCTAAAAAACGAATATTTTGGGTAGTGAAGTCAGAGTGAGAAAAAGTAACTTTTCAACTCATCTGTTTAATCCGAAGAAAATGAGATCGATGGAAGCAATGAGGAACTTTTTTGGCGGAGTAGTGATGGAGTATATCTTACCGTGGTTGAGTTTTAGTCTCAACAGGGCGATCTTGTTTTAATTCCAAAGTTTTGGGAACAATTTTCTCTACCTGTTCCGTTTCATTGACGTTCGCCGGATTCATCTGTCCCGTCTGTGTGGTTTGAATACCTCTGTCGTATGTCGCACTTTTGCTATTGGATCATGTGATAATGATTCAGCATGAAGGAGACGCTTACCTCGTATTCTGAATTAATTGTTCCAATTCGCGTACTTTCGAATCAAGTTTGGTCTGCAATACGTTATTCATTTCTCTAAAATATTGATGATGAAAATGGACAAGATAAACAAGTATATCCGATAGGTTCCACTAAACAGAAGTGATAACATAGTGATTCCGCGGGGGTGTTCTCCAAGATCAACCAAATTATAAGTGATACAATAAAATGAAAATCATCATACTTTTTCAAATAACAGAAGAATAAAGAATTTTATAACTGGATTATTCAAATGGATTTTAACCATACTGAACACCATATTTGACTTCCTTACAACTGGAAGATCTCTTAACTGTCTATTTAGGATTGGCTCACAGAGGGTCATTTATGATGAACAGCATGCATTTTGACCACCGCACTTTTGGAATTTGTAAAATGAAATAATTCACTGACGGCGAAATATCCGGTGGCCATCAAGTAGTTTGTATACCTACTTAGGAGCCCGTTGTGAATCTATTCCACTTATGGCAGCGTACTTTGTATAATACCGTAAATGCATCATCGTGATCTACAAAATCATTTTATGCTTCATTATTTCTTGCAGCCAAATGCTTAAAATTCATCCACCAACGATTTTGAATCAACCTTTCATTTTCCACTTCGTGAGCTTTTCAATACCAGAACGTGATGCATATTAGCATGCATGTACTCCTCAAACCCAAATACAGAAGCAGAATAGGGGAAACGGGATCGAATCAATTTCGAATACTGTTATCGAATTGACGCGCCTCCAGTAGGGCTCCATTTGCACACGACAGAAAATACCGATGGATTTTTATATCTTGTTCTTCCTCATTAAGTACGCAAGACGCAGTCTATCTTAGGTTGCATGAGTTTAGCTCTACCTGTGTATTTCGACCTCGATTCAGGTCCAGGTAACTGATCAGTCCTTGAATCATAGCAACTAACTACACATGCAAGTAAAGCACGCTAGTTTTACTGATGTCATTGAGAAATTCAAAATCTAATTTCATGAATCAAAGGATTTATAAAGCTGTTGAAGTGAATATAAAACCTTAAATAGTGTGGAATTTTACTTGATGGTCATGTTCGCAACGCATAACTTTCGGTACTGATCAGCTTATCATTTTCATTTATGCCCATCATTGAGTTATTCCCCCATGATCCTATACTGTTTCGCTGCCATTTCTTGGTTTCTACAAAAATAACTTAACGGCCTCGCTTTGTGATCTTTTGGTAATTATTCTCACCTTTGGTATTTACATTACTGACCTACTCGAACAGTTGTGCGAATAAAAAGTGGCTTTGTACAAAACGTTTGCTTTCAACATCCTTGCTGACCCTCCCATTCCACTGCATGCTTACCTTTTAAAAAGTTGCTCTCATCCCATTATTCATTCCAAATGCCGATGGCTTCCTTCACAAACTGGACCATACAGGAATTCTGCTATTCCTTATTTAAGACGTGTACATTTCGATGAGAAGAAGGTAACCAATTATCTGTACTCTTGTCTCCGATTTTCCTTCGATTATTCCTAACTTCCACTGATTGGCTTTTCACTTTCTTTTTTGTGAACACGCTCTGTGGGGTCAGTGAAAACACTTTTGACTGAGTTGCTGATTGAACAGATTGGAAAAGTTAAGTAAACGCGAAAGGCAAGTGCTTTTTAAAGACAGCCGGGATCTAGAGTTCTGCAGTGAATTCCATAGAAAAAATACGGCTTTTGTAAGAAATGTTCCATATGGCCGGAGAGAAATGCTAGTTTAAAGTCTAGGGGGCTAAAAGAGTCTTGGCCTGAAACAAAGTTTTACAGAGGTCCCGGCAAGGTTCACAAGTATGTGGTGTATTCCGCGATAGTTTAGACAGTATCGTAGGGAAATTTTATGAAATATATTTTTATAAGAATAAATGATTGAGACGCACATGGAATCTCATTTGTCCTCAGACCACTGTTTGATATGTGAATTAAGTATATAAAATCATTGAGTCTTATCGTTAAAGTCATCAGAAGCATGATAAACGTGCTTTCTATTTGTAATAGTCCCCTATTCTCTACATTCGCCAAATTCATCGAGACTCAAAATCGGCCACGAAGAATGGCTAAATCGATACAATAAAACAGCGGGATTTGACGTCTGGTTCCCAGCAGCGTGCTTCAACAGACCATGAGATGTGATGTTCACCCGTTAACCTTAATTGATAACTCCCTATTTTATTGATTATCAAAAACCTTCCGTACCACTCTTTATGAATAGAAATATATTTCTAGTTAAATTTTATTTTATTATTATATTCTCTATTCAAAATTAGTTTAACGAGGGTCATCTGCAATCGCGTACATCCTAAACCGCCGGTTCTACAAACAAATCGACTGATGTTTTCCTAACTTGCGTAGATTTATACGCTTCGGCACAGGCTAGCACGTGCTGTTCTTGACTAACTGCGGTTACTGAACTTATTCACAACTACTTGTTACCAGTGAAGTGAGACACGTGTTATGAGTTTTCGTTGCCCTCCCGTCGGATTTCACGTTCCATTCCCAGTTCGTTTAACCAACTATACCTTTGAGAAGCACCGCACTCAAGGTATACTCTTTGAACAGACCATCAAAAGTTTATGTTCACCGGTTAGCCCTCAGTTTGAACAACTACTAGAAGGAGGTGACCTAAATTACAGATTCATGTTTGTTCAGATGGCAATCTCACAAATAGCAAATCAATTATCGGTCTAAAATCTTCCTAGAGAAACGGCGTGTATCTTATTTACTCCAATAGAACTCTCCGGCTTATCGAATTCTTCATACAGGTTTGGGTAGATGCCATCAATTAAAAATCCTCAGGTTGTTTAGGATTTTTGACTTGATTCATAACTACTTGTGACCAGTGATGACACTGTGAGTCCGAAATTCAGACCTCGAATGAGCTGGGAATTCGACCTCGACCGTCAGAATCGATGGGTCTGATGACAATTTGCGATCTTAGGTTTTTTAGTTCAACAAAGCACAGCCCTAAGGTTTCTGGTACATCGAAACTTTATACCACACTGCCCTGTAAACATTATTCATCGGTTTGTTCATTGTGATCTAACGTTTTCTAAGCTGGGTTAAGATTTACCCATGGAGGGGGGGGGGTGGACTTATGGCGAGATTACGACAATAATACAGAAATACATACTGCACTTCGGAACGAGAGGCATCCAACTTCTGAGTCAAGAGAGCACAATCTTGCTCAAGGCGTATCTTGTCCTCACGACAGGAGTCCAAATCTCTGGTTAGCTTGGCGTTTCTTTCTTCGAGGTTGGCCACCCGTGACTTTAATCCTCGTTGATCCTCCTTCGTCTGAATTCAAAATGATAGAGAAGTTAGAGAATTATGATCCTCACAACAACTTTCAGGCCTTGTGTTACATGGGACAATAAGATATTATGAGCAGCAAATTTAACGAGTTCATCAGCTTTTAGAAAAACCAATGGTCTTCAAGATATTATCTGTCGTGTAATGTCAACCTGACACATAAAGCTGAAAAGAGTGGAGTTATCGAACCGTTGAGTCTTTTTTGTCAGGAGACATGAACAGTGCATATATGTGGGATTTCAAACGTCAAACAGCAGAGCAGAAAATCATCTTGTGCCGATAAGAGACAAGAGAGTCAGAGTCAGCCTGGATTGGTTAACGCTCTGTGTGTGTGATTGCCAGTCCTGCATTTCATGGTTACACAAACCATAAATTGGTTCAAAAATTAGGTTTTACAGTCAACATCAGAATATCCAAATGATATATGAGTTTGAATAATATGAAAAGGAATATCAGCATCGATTAGGCTTTTGACTACTATCAAACCTGAAATTATGCCACGTAAGATTGTTCTAAGAGAATCTCGGCAATACCCGAGGGGACAAATACAGGTTTCTTTCTTTTGCACAATTCGAATGCGTTCAGTCTTACAGTTGTGTCGCTTCTAAAGTGCTCTTCACCATGTTTTTATCACTTGACAAGCATGATGTATATTAAAGTGATAAACTCCCCTAATCAGAAAATACTGTACAGTAAAGATGAGAGACCACTAAACCCTAACACAACTTGCTGTTTCTGAGCTTGATTTCAGAAACGTTCTTGGGAGGAGGGTGATCAGGGTAAGGAACAGTGTTCCACAATTGTAGTGCTTTTGACAAAAAGAGTATTTAAAAGCCTAGTGGGGAAAACTCAACGTTTGTGACCAGGTCTCATGGACAAATCGAACTGGAGACAGGGCCAAATGGGCAAGATACAGATAGAAAACTTCCGACGTTAGGAAGTTGACCAGACAGTCGATTATTCATGGGACGGGCAAGTGTTTGAAGAAAGAACGTTAGAGACAGATTTTGGACAATGCGAATGGGTTTTAAGCTGAGCACGACCCAAAAGTGCCAAACAAAAATAGGATGCTCCACCCCGGACGAGGATAAAATAGTTCAAACAGAAATGAAATCGGGGGTTGTACATAGCGAGAAGCTGAGAATGAGGAGAATATAATTCGGGCGGAAAAAGGTGAGAGATCTCAATGAACTCGCGCAATGCAACTTCAACAATGTGAGGGGACCAAAGTATGAACAAGTAAAATTGAAGAGGGAAAATTTTAAATTTAGGGTAGGTAGAATCATGTGATTAAGAGAGTTTGAATGCAAATTTGAAATCATCTGAGATGGTGATCTGGGCGTTAGGATCTGATTGCAATATATTTTCCATACGCAACGAAAGAAGGTCACACACAGGACTGTTGAGAACACGCAAAGGAGAGCAAAAGTATTGCATACGAAGTGTCAGCCTCAATAATTAGATATTGCAGTTGAGAACATTAAGGATACATAGAGAAATAATTGGCGCTGAAATGTGAATCAAGTCACACACGAGATAAGAATAGAAAGTATGAATAAAGTATGTAATGCGGACACAGGGGATGTGAAAGATCTGAAGAAGCCGACTGGGTACCGAAGAGGAAAAAATATGAGGTCTAGATTCAACACAGTGATGAACACACCCAATGTTTTGGTGAAGATCCCACGAATGTTGATGAAGACTAGCCAAGATGGCGCGCATCGTGAGCACGCAAGCTGTAAATCCGTGAAAAGTGGTTTTTGAGAACTGGGAAATCTGGGCCCTGTGGCGTGAATTTGTGGATCACATAAGGCCTAACCGAGAAAAAAGTGATTATGCGCCGGGCGATAGTGGAGCTGTCTAAAATCAATTCTGCATGCAGTAACGACATTTGTTGTGAACAATAGAGGAGATGCAAAAGAACAGTTTAAAAACAAATCAGCTATAAAACTAAGCAAATAACATAATAAAAAGTTAGATTAAAATTCAAGATTCTTTCGATCAGTTATGTTTCAGTTTTTATTCGCCGTAGTTATTTAGTTTTTTTCTCAAGAGGGAAAGACAATTTTTTACTTAAACATAGACAAAGATACAGGTAAAGCACATTACGCGTTAATACAATCCAGTGCAATCTAACCTTAAGTAAAGTCTCAGATTCTTGAACATGCGACGATCTGATTTCTTCCAATTCCCGTTCCAGTTTGGCAGTGCGTTCACATTCAGCCTTGTAACTGGCTTCAATCAGGCGCATACTCTCACGCCATTCATTCGCTTGATTGGCCAATCCCGCTTCCTGATCCCGTCGCAAACGGGCCGCTTCTAAGGCGGCCTGACGCAGAGCATCAGATCTGGCTGACAATTCGCCTTGCAACCGACTCACCGTTTCCTGAAGTTGAGCACGTTCTGCCTGCAGAATAAAGGGTTTTGAAGTGGTCAAAAACTTGGATGGCGATACAACACTATCAGTGACAACTAAGAAAATTATCAGTAGCCAACTGCTACTCAACCTAATCCATGCTAAGGAACATTTTCGAGGAGTTAATACTACATATCTCAACTCAGCGGATTTATTTTACTGCGGGAAATTCATCGCCTAATGATGTAGACAGATTGTTTTTATCCCTTATTTCATTTTCTTATTTTCAATTGACTTCCATTTATTGAATATACAAAGATACAATTTTCAGGAAAAGAGGAGCGGCCAATTAAAGGGCTACCATACAACACACATGACGGAGAAAGACAGGCGGTGGTGATGGGATTAGAACACACGTCCTGCGTGTTGATAATTGGTAACATTACCACCGGGCCACCATATTATATTATATATTATATATATATTATATTATATTATATATATATATATTATATATCATATTAGATCAAAGATGGAAATTAATGCAAACTTGGTGAATTCTGCTGTTCGCGCGTGGTCTAGGGCAAAATAACACCTGTGAATCATTATCTGACTCAGAGGAAACTTATCGTAATATTCCGTCACGACAAGTATGTTTGAGTTAGCACATTCATAACTCGGAGAAGATTGAACTTACTGAAATCAGCCTGACTTTGCGATGACAAGTTGATTCATTTTATCAGATAGTATGTGTATTGTAATCTTTTTATAACTGAATTAAGAACATTTTTCCATTCACTGTCCGCGTTGTCCATTGCAATAGCCATCGAGACAACGAATAAAGTGATGTGTAGTCAGATATATGACAGTGTTCATTAGGAGTTTGTTTTCATTATTCATTTGTGATATTTTGTCCCAAGGCTAAGAAGAGAAGAATCTATGCTGAAGCTGCTTAACACAACACCGTACAGTAGTATTAGTCTGATTATCCTGACTTTGTCTTAGGTGTTCAATGATTTCACCCCTATCAGAGTGGATATGTGCTCTGCATGTTTCTTATTCATCAGCTCATAACTCTGTGCCTCAGACCCCTTCCACTTGGAATGCTTTAACCTTTTATCTGTACCGTTTCTCGTCTTGAATGGTTGGTGTATTAATTCTCTCAACGATTTCAGCGAAATTCATAGACGTCGCTCAACAATTTTGGTGCACCATAAGGTGCTATCTTATCAATTTCTCTTCTGCGACTCATATTGGGGAATTACTTGTTACACATCCTTTTGAGAATTCTAAGTATATTAGCTGCCCTTTCTATTGCTTTTTCTAACAAATTCTAGTTAAAAATATGCAAAAAACATTTGGCTCGACTGATTACATGCCACACTGCTGTCGATTTCAATCTTGGAGCTAAACGCGGAAATATCTTCTCGCCTTTAACTGAAAAGTTACAGGTTAAAAAAACCAATAAGTGGCCTCAATTAGGTCGGTTATTTGTGTTAGCCTTGAAAGTACGTAATCTTCATCGACCTTTACACTCAAAGGCTGTAATTCAAGCTGATAAGACTCTCATAACTGAAGAAGATTGGGTCACATTCTCTGTTCAGTTGCTGACAAAATCTATTGCTCAACGGCTTGATTTCCCTACACATTTATTTTTCTTCTATGATTGCCACTAATCCACTAACCTACGGTCCCAAAATGAGCAACCGTGTTTCATGAGGTCCCTCGTTGGTTCTGACAGGCAGTATTCGAAAAGAACATCTTGATGCTTGCATGTAGTTTGTTCAAAAAATGTTTACCCTACAGTACCCGGGTTTGCACGTTAACTTTCCCCACTGTGAATTTCATTTCTTCCAGTTTAGCAACTATGATTTATCCCGTAACACATGCCTGGGTACACAAACTCCTGCGTCTGACTGACAAGAATTTTTTGAATTCCATAACTCTAAAAGAAGGTCGATGACGTGGTAATTGGATTTCCCTCGTCTGATCTCGACAGTNCCAAAACTATCTAAACCAAATTTTTAGTTAGTCTGCGTCCGCAATCTCTGCCGATGAATGTCGATAAAACAGGTACCCGTTAGAAATGATATGGAATAATTGTAGATCGGGATGCAGATGGTGTTGGTGAGTTGTTTGAGCTGGAAGTGATGTTCGCAGACGCTTCGTAGTCAAGCTAGGCAACATCATCCACGAAGTCACACTGATGATGACTAAGAAACGTCTGCGAACAACACTTCCAGCTCAAAGAACTCAACAACATCAACAGATACCCTTTAACAGACACGTTTCAGTAATCTGCCTGAACTTGCTATTAAAAATACCATAAATCCAAAGGCTAACTCCATCAATTATCTTGGAGTCACTGTGCCTCAAAATCCTTCTTGTTTGAAGCATGCTGAAAACATTTATATCAGGGTTCAAAGATTATTATCTACGCTTTTAGACTTGAACAGCTTGCCGTTCCTCTAAACACAGTCCTTAAATCTATCATAGTTGGCATTCATCCACACCAGTTGAACGGTTCCACAGTAATTTTTCCGGTTGAAAGGAGGAAGACTTGATTCTCTTTTCCAGATCTGTTAAACACTTTTCCTGTTGCAATAGCGTTTCTAGAACTGTTTATGTTGATCTCATTATGTGCAAACATTTTGATGCATGTGATCTATTCATCATTCATGCATTATCGAACGAGAAACACTGCCTGCACAACCATCTCAGTAATTGTCTCTCTTCTCTGTGCTCGTTCCAGATTAAGGCTTCCTTTTGCACCTACTGCCACAGATCGAAATAGAATCAGCCCTTGTCTTGCCCGGATCTTAGTAGCCGGACAACTATCATTAATGACTAGAAAAATCACCTATTGTATTAGTTTGTTTCTATTGCATTCAATTGTTTTTATTAGTTAATCGTTTCATGTACACGCCTCAAGTCAGTCAAATCAAGTCAAGAAACGCCCAAAGGGTGATTTTTCAGCAAATCGCGAACGTGTGCAGTGGATACGTGTAAACTGTCATTTGAAAATACAGAAAATGAATTCAATACTGCAGTAGAAAAAAAGTTGACAGGTGATAAATGTCGTAAGATAAACCAAGAGCCGAGCCAGGTGAGAAATTACAATGTTTTCGCATAAAGATTTACATGCAAAATATTTGATATTTCAAGCGAGTTCGGAAATTGGACACGGATTCCACGAATTTGCATTGCAAGAAAGTACCATTTGCTGAGTTTTATCCTGTCAATAAACTTAGCATAACCGTCGAAAAGCTTAAAAACAAAAGTCAACCAAAACAACGCTAATAATTCCAATTTGCCGGAATAAAAGTCTAAGGGATCTGGAGAACAAGGTGAGATTTTTCTTAAAAACCGTGGATAAACATCGTGGAGAAGCATAACGAGTGTGGAAGGATGCATGCAATCACGAATTTAGTAATAAGCTCGAGTGAGACGATCAGTTTTCTGAGCCTGTATGCATAAAAAAGGAGAGTTTTCGAACTGATTATCGGTGAGAGTGACAACAAGGTATTTAACAAAATCAGATGTGGAAATGAATTGACTATCGCCTACCAGATGAGGGAAATTACTTACTAATGCAAGACTGCGGGGTCCGGATTAAAGGGAGNTAAAGGGAGCATCCATGCACTTATTGATGTTAAGCACTATACCTTTTCAACCTCAAAAGAATCCGCCGTAACTTCAAGTGAATCCACCGTTACTTCAAGTGAATCCAACCAATCGCACTCCATTAGAAACCCCGACAAGATGTGTTTTGGCCGTCAAATGTCACCCAATTGGACCGGGTCCGTCTGAACCCCCTCCAGTTCGAATGAACTAATTTCTTGGTAAACAAACAAAAGTACATTTTTCGCGAGTTACCAAGCCAGGTTGAATGTTTCGGTAGGGTGGTGGGTGGGTCGAGGTGGGCCGCTCTTTCCCCGCCTCCCCCACACACCCGTTCGTGATTGTTGATCGAGTGTGCGTC
>UZAN01040693.1:37174-67760 GCA_900618425.1 Echinostoma caproni
GACACTGGTATCCGACACCTTTGACCTCTTGGTGCACGCCCATAGTTTCTCGAACAATGTAGGTTGAAGTTGGTTTCATCAATCCAGATAATCTCATGTTCAAGTGCCTCGTACCATTGCAGGTGTGTGTGTGCGGTGACATTTGACGGCGAAAACACCAATCATCTTGTCGGGGTATCTAATGGAGTGCGATTGGTTGGATTCACTTGAAGTTATGGTGGATTCACTTGAAGTTACAACGGACTCACTTGAAGTTGAAAAGGTATAGAAATTGGGGCACAAACCAATAATGAAGTTCATTCAGTGCTATCCTCGGGAGGATGATAACTGTCTCAACTGGGGTATGGCCAACCACCCAGTAAACCATCAGTACACTTGCATGGAATTAGGTCACATTAGATGGGAATATCACGTATGTGTACAGGAAAAACATACAAAACGATCAGATCAATACCCCCCCGTCCCCCAAAAATAGAACCAGGATCGATATAGATGGAAGAATACTCTCTGGCACTAAATGAAGTACGCTGATTCCTAAGGGAGAATGATTCAATTAAAATATTCAAAACTCCAACTGTCAGACCACATTCAGAAAGACGTCCACAAAGCACTCTTCGCTGACGAGGACCAGAGGGGACAGCATAATCAAGAAAAATCAATCGAACTGCACCTACAACTTTGCATAAGATGGATGCAACTAAATGCACAATGTGGTTGACGGCGTCAAGCGTGGACAGATGGGATCTGTATGCAAACAGTAAGCAATCATGCGAGTTAAAAAAGGGTATCATACAGTGCAGCAAAACATTTTCAAAAGCCTTCAGCAACACAGACGAGCAGAGAGTTGAATGGTAATTTGACGATCGTTTCTTTCGAACAGGCTTAATCTGTGTTGTATTGAAACAATCCGGAATTGTTTCGAATGGAAAAAAACATGTACTGAAAAATTCTGCAATAGGTGTTGCAAACTAATCGGCAAATGTTTTTAACAAATAGGGTTCTAATAGATCAGGACCGGGTGGTGTTTTGACGTGGAATCCGCTTAAGACTTGAAGAACCTTGTCCGGAGAGACTGAATTAGTTGCACCATGGATTGGAAAATGTAGAAGGGAGCTTGGAGCAGATGCGGCAGCGAATTATTGATTTAGTTCCTCAAGTTTGAGAGAAATGCTACCGCGTGATTCACAGAGGTTCCGTAATTTAGACCACATCTAACAGTAGCTTTTGTTGCCCAAGACGATCTTAATGTACGTTCCATTCATGGGTCTTTTGGGGGCTCTAATCAGAACAGATTGGTCCTTTGCACTGTTGAGCCTAGCGGTCATGTAGGCCATCTCTGATGTTTCTTGTCAAAAATGCTGTTGGGTGCAGAAAGCTTATCTTATCTGCAGTTAACCGGCATTTCTGTAAGCAAAATGTTCTTTTTCATCTCTTCGCTGCCCCTCTTGCAACGGACTCCGTTTTTGATCGAAACTTGCTTAAGTTCAAATTCAAATAGGGAAGAAAGCACAAACATTCATGAACATGGTGATTTGATCATCAGTTTTTTCATATGTGACAGTTTGTTAAAGTAGTCACATAAATCATTTTCTAAGATTTGTCCGATATGCGCACATCTACCTATGGCGTGTATGCAAAACCTGGACCATTTTGATTGCATATGCCTATCGTATTACGTTTGTGGCAATTCTGCGAAAACTCATGTTAACGAGTCGATACATTTTGTCTAAGATTCCTTTCGGTAATGAACGTGAGATAAGGGTACATAGAATGTCAGTGAGTCTGTCATGTAAGGCAGTTGAACACAAAACCGGCGATGGAACGGTTCGGGATGCTTTTGTTAGTCTGCGTTTGGCCCTAATGTCTGAGGGTTGAACCTCCTCACTGGTATTAAGCTCAATACCGTACCTATCCTAGTTTTGTCTGATGTGGTTCAGTTTCCAGTCCCTGGGATTTGGTTGTTACCCATCATGATTGAACAGTAGCTTGCCACTTCTATTGCTCAGTCCGAAAAAATAAAAGTTGAAACTACGGACGGAAAAATAGATTACGAAAGATTCCTCTCCTACCGTAGGGATCAGTGTTACTTTCCATCGGTAGCACACCGTGCCTCAAAAGCACCTGCCATTGGTCTCATTTTATATGCTAAGGAAAGATAGTATTATATCGACCAAAAAAGGTCATTCCATGTAGCATGACCTTTGGATAAGAAATTGACGTATCTCAAAACCGGACTATACATCACCCTCGAAGGAACACTGTGAGGTGTTGTTGTTATACGCCTCAATCACACAGACTGTGAACAGAAATGCTGACTTGTGCATATGCAGTCATGTTCGATCGTAACCCAATCCTCTGCGGATTGTTTGGAATTTCTAAAGTCGATAAGCCGGATCATGGATCGATGGCAATTCGTTTGTATTTATGGCACTTGTGTCTGACATTCTCTCACACATTCTACCTGGGGTCATTTCTCATCTGTTCGGCACAGATTCTTTGTGCTCAACTTTTAAAAGACTAGTGACGTTCAGGATTCTCTTTGTTATGCCAATCGTGTCGTCGTCACGATTAATTAGTAGTGGAATATTTTCTCTATTAAATTCAATTCATGCCAAGCATAGCGCATCAGCACATATGTGAATACTTTACTGATAAGTCACCCCAATGAAGCCTCGTTTCCTCAAAAATTAAATCCTTTGTGGGAATGTACATTAGGATTGCATAATTAGTGAGTGTGAGAAAAGAGCTGTCATGAACCAACCCACCTATAAGGATGTAAGTGATGGACGGACAAGAAGCTTTATCATGAAGTTCTTCAATTCAAATATCAACAGAAATAGGCACCGGCAATCATGAATACATAAGAGTGAAGATGTTGACAGATATCATTGTAACATGCTTTACACTGAAACCGGTGTGTGTACAGTCATTTTAAGCAATTGAGATAGACCGGTCAGCAACACGACCAACGCTTTCTCTTGAAATAAGGCTAAACTGAACAGAAAAGTGGTAGATAGAACTTACGGTCAGAGTTCATCAAGCCTATTTTTATAATGCGTCTGTGTGAATAAGGATCCTTCTCCATCAACGGAGAAAACGATGTTGGCGATGAGGGAATGGAAAAACTTAGGCGGCCCTGGATATTTGTTGATGTCTGGATTGTGCAACAAATTATGAGTCAGTTTCAGGTCCATCAACGGCAAGGGGCATCCAGAGGAATTTGCTGAATGCTTTCTGTGACGAACAGGACTAAAGTGTGATGGCTCCACGCAAGAAAACATCCCAACTGCACGAAACCATCCATAAAACTATCCGGAATTAAGAGGTTATTAACAAGTACGTAGTAAGTGGGAGGGGTGAATGGTCACAAAGTTCGAGAAAAATATTAGGACATCCGATTACTCTCCAACGGTGGCGGTGGTGGCCCGGTGGTAACATCACCAAATTATCACCCCGGGGATGTGTGTTCGAATCCCACCACCGCCTGACTTTCCCCATTGTGTGTTGAAACGGCAGCCCTTTGATTGGCGGCTTCCCCCTTCCTGAAAATTGTATCTTTGTATATTCAATAAAAGGAGGTAAAATAAAAAGATAAAAGAAGAAGAACGTGCCAGCATTCAAGCAAGATAAAGTCTACTGTTCTGATTCACCTAAAGGTTTGCAGTATATTTGTTCCTTATTTATAAAAATAATCTTCCAATAAAGTTTGCCGCGAAATGTTTAAGATTTCATTATTCAAGCCCAACCATGTTCATACCTAATCGGTTCCTGAGATATCAACCAAGAGTTGAGTTAACGCTAAAATAGCCGCGAATTTCGAACTCTTAGAACGGTCAACTAGTTCTTTTGACCTCTTCGGAATTGATCGGTTGCATTCTCCGACAACAGCACCTCATGCCATCCGGTTTTAAATAAGCTTTCTCGCGATTTTACCTATAAAATGAAACAGCCACGCCCAATCACGTAGTTTCAAACAATCGGATCTTAGGTTGCGAACATAACCACTTTGAATATGTATCCTGCGGGTGAATGAAAAACGGTATTCCTAAAGCTGACAGTCCCACTCGCAAATGCTAGAAACAGTGCACTGCATGCTTATCAATGGAGATGCCTCATCCCACACTCCATCAATGCAAGAGCTAGGCTTCACTCCCGAATAATTTCGAACAGAACAGAACCGAAGTGAATAATACTGTTCAGCCGTCGTACTCGAATGCTTCCGTTGACTGAATGGTGCGAATTATTTAACCACGGGTTGAAAATCGATCAAGCTAAACATGGATCCCTTTATTCATCTTACTGTCTGTGATTTATTCGGTGAATGGGTTTTTTAGGGAGTTAGTCGGTAAAACAAATTGTCTGTCGAACTGACTTACGGGCCTTACAATTATCACCCACTGACAACGTTAAAAACGCGCAACAGGTATGTCATGAAATGACTGAGTATCGGGTAGAGCTATTGAATGGCTTACTTTAGAAATGGCGCTCGTTTTTCTTGACTCAGCCAGTTGCTGTTTCAGTTCACGGATCACATCTGTCAGTTGCGTATTTCGTTTGCCCTCGTGATTTGCGTGCATAGTCGCCTGGCAGAGCTCGACTTCACGCATCTGTTTGTCCCGTTCGAGTAGTCTCGCCTCCAGACTAGACACAATAGTCACATACTGGGAGTTCTTTTTAAAACAGAAAAAACACAACAGTTCGAAGATGAAATGACCTTGGCATTAGCTCTAATTTGAGAGCCTAAGACATTTCTGCCATAGTAAAAGTTGTTGTATGCAAAACACTCAAAATTCTACTGAACAGTACTGTTCACAGTACAAGCTTGCTTGTATGCTCGTATGGAACGAAGGTCAGACACATTGACTCTTTTCCTTTGACGGTACATATCAGTGGGTCCAAAAATGAAAGGGAAACATTCTGTAATTGTAACAATGGCCCTCCTATCATTCCAATGTGGAAATCGACAACTTAAATGCTGGGACTAACCATGAAAGATGCCTTTCGTATGAGCTTGATACTTAACCGGACAGCCTAAGAACTGTCCGCCACTTGTTGTGAATAAAGTTGGTAGAGATTTGTTGTTCGATCGTGAGAACCAGTGCAGATCGCTGACGGTAAGTCAAACCTCTCAGGGTATTGCATGTAAGTGACCATCGGGAAATAAATTGGCCCCAGAATCATGCTGTTCAAAATATGTACACTTTATAGTACAAGAATTGAATGGATAACAAAAGTAAAATAAAACACCTCTGTTAAAACGATGAGAATGGTATGAAAACTCTTATATTTAATAAATAAACAAACCAGTCAATCAATAGGTCGGGTAACTGACCTCTTCCCGGAATTTGTCCGTTCGCGACTCTGCCAGTTCCAGTTTTTGACGTAGCTCCAAAATTTCCGTCTCCGTATGTGTCAGTGTTCGAGTGTTATTCACGAGACGTGCATTGTTGGTTTCCACTTCCCTTTTCATCATCTCCATGGCAGCTTCACGTTCATTTAGTCGACTTTGCAGATCATCCTTGAGACGAGACAGTTCCATCGCTTCAAACTGCGAATAAATCGTGTTTTGCCCAAAGTGTATTTGGTTTTGTAGGATAGCAAATTTATGATGCGAGAAACCAAGTATTTGTGGTATATGACGGACGAATCAATTTTACAGATAGTCAAATTTGCAAATAGTCATCATTCAGTAAATATTACATGTGATACTCCTAAGAGTAAAAATCCCAAGTGTAACTCAAACGGCACATTTTGTTACATTCACAAGTGAACTCTGATCATTTCAGAAGATACAAAAAGGTGTTTAGGATAACAAACCGCTCGTAAATGTACACCCTCATAACTGTCATCAGTTTATTAATGCCATAATTACCACGATCGAGGCTCAATTATTACGGGTTTTGTTTATAGCTGCATGGGAAACGGTGTTCTAAAGGGGGGTCTTTTGTTAACAGTGTTTATTATCCTCGGCCATTTAATGTATTCACTTTTAGTGGATATATGAAACGGTAAGCATATACCTTATGATTTATTTTAGGGCTTCTGATTGCAAAACAATGTATCGTTTTAGTTACATTTTAGATTTTTACTCCTAGGATTATCGCATGTTATACGGAAACACTGAAGCTGTACGAGGTGTGTCAGATTATTTGATAGTACGGTCACATCGCTTAAAACTTCTCCAATCAACATGTGTTGCAGCATGCAAACCCCATACCTTCTTATTTCCTAACCAAGCTTTGCAACAATAACATTTGCAGAAAATAATTTTTTCAGCATCTGTTGATTTCAGAGTTTTCCGATACTTTTTGATATGGCTCGTCTATTGCGGCGTGACTAAATTTTGTGCATCGAGGGTAAAGGACTATGGGTTTTGGCTAAAGCGTGATGGGAAAAGGTGTAGTCTTTCAAAGTTGAGGTTAAAGTACCCTAAGCGAATTAGATAGTTTGGTTTGCTCTCATTCGGCATTTAGAATAACATTGTTCTCCCGCCAAGCTATCACCGAACCTGGTCCCACGTTGCGCATCCCAACGATCCCAGTTAAAAGACATTCGCGATCAGTGCAAGTCTTATGTTTGTAGTTCCAGTCAAAGTGGATTGAACATGGGATAAACGTGCAGTATGGGTCTAATAACAGTCAGGTTATTTGTCCGGTATCGGGGTTACGAGGGCGGTAATAGAGATACTGCACAAACCAAGTTGTCCTTGTCTGTTCTTCACCCTGACGACTACTTATCCAGGACCCTCGCTAAAATGTCGACACGCTCTCGCAGTGGCAACTGATCCTGATACATTTGAAATTCAAACCACGAGAATTCTCAGGGGAAAGTTAGGTTTCCCCTGACAAAAATCTTATCATAAAGCAAATCTAATAGGCCTCCTGCGTTAGATTAGGGGAAATTAAGAAGTATCAGGAGGTCTGAACGAATGTGTTAATGTGTATGAAATTCTGATTCAACTTCAGTCACAACGCCAATGACCTTGTTCGTTGGGGGCTGCGTCTCGTAGAAACTAACCGGTATCGTCGAAAAACACCAGAAGTGTGCCTGAATAAAACAGTTTAGCGAACAATCTATTTTAGGCGATTCATCAACTAGTTAAAACATCACATATTGTGTAGGCATTGGTATGTGTGTGTCATTGGTATCAAAAAGGGCCGTCACTCTATAGTAGTATCCTTGATCTTCAATTTCACAAACTGTTCGTTGATGCAATGGGATGCAATCTTTTATCTAGATGATTCAACGCACATAAGTTGGGCATTCCATAAGATTTTTGTACACGTAAGTCATGTGGTTTGCGGTGACACAACAAAATACCTCGACTGGGTCAACCTTTTAGACGTTCTCAAATCCTGTNAATCCTGTGGCAATTTATCGCTGATGTCGACCAACGATTCGCGTTCACAATGTTAAACAGTTGAAATCCTTAGCACATACTAGGCATGTGTTCAGTTATTCTGGTGCCGAATTCTTGTCCGGTTTACTGTTGTATGATTCCTTGCAAACGGAAGAGAAGGCTCAAATGCAATGCGTGTTAAGATCAACAAAAACGTAATCCTGGTGAAAGTGGAACGTAATACAATGAAGACGTTTTAGCCTCACACAACACATAGCAGTCCTTTGAAAAGCGGCTTAGGCTCACTGTACTTTCTATTTCGCCTGTTCGCCGAGCATGGCAATTTGTTTGCAAACGTTTCATCACCAGCCGAGGTGACGTCATCAGTGTTGTACTTTCAACTACACAACTTGATTCCCTTTACAGGATAAAATAAGTTCCTTTTCGAACCGTATAATTCAAGGCTTAGGATTTCACTCACAATTGTTAGAACAAATAAATGATTCAGTGTATCTGTAGCTGCACTGGGCGAAAAACAATGGTATCTTCTCATCTAAAATGGGGTCTTCGATGCAGATTTTATTAACCCAAAAAAAAGTTGTTCGAACACTTTCCAATGTATGTTAAACAGATGAAATACCAGTGTCTGTCCAGACCAGCTCTGTTTTTGGTCAACATTCATATCTATTTATATCAGGCATGCTCAAACATTCGGGGATGCGCACAGATGGATGTTTATGGATAACGGATATTTATTTGTCAAAAACTGTGTATTGTGGGTTCCGTGTTGCTGATACTCCTGTTTGGGAACTAACAAGAATCATGTTGACATAAAGCCGAAAATAAAGTATTGCACTGTCCAGGTTAATCAAACGAAACCATTCGATAGTTTTACATTCGTTGTTGCGACACACTGATAAAGGATAACTTGTTACAACATAGAAAACTCACTTTCAACTGGTTGATAACCCCATCCTTATCGGACGAAACAGTATCTAACTCATTGACTCGTGCGCGCTCCGTTGCCAATTCCTGTTTTACTTTCTTCAGGAGTATGGTTTGATGTTGTATTTGTTCATTCAAGGTTTGGTTCAATTCCCGCAAGCTTCTAACTTCAGTCTGGAAACAAGACCACGTTTGGGAGGTTTACGATACACAAAATATTGCACTTGCTTCCAGAAATTATTGATTATTGCAGAGAGTGATTAGTGTTAGCAGGTATCATCACCCTTCAATAAGTGGAACTGATTCGTTCGATATCGAACTTGAATCATTCGAACTCCCTGTTATTTTTTTCAAGTTACAGCGAAAAGTGGAAACTCAAAGATAATTATTTTTACTCAGTACTTTACATGAGCAAAGTGACGATGAGCCCAAATTTACGGAAATTTCCTTTGCTGATTCACTCAAGGCTACTAAGAGTAATGGACAGGGACGAAGTTATTTTCCTATAATTACACAACCTCTGTACAGAACTGAGGGCTTGGTTATTGCAAGAATGACACGGGTAGAGAGTAAATCGGGTTTCATAGAACAAAACATGCTATCTAAAAACTCATTCATATCATGAACGCAAGATGACGTATGTAGGTAGAATTGATTTTGCCCATCAAATTTCACGTGCAGAGGAATGAACATGCAATGCTCCTAGACTACGGAACATTTTGCTCTATCACCCACACTAATCTGGAGCGAAAAAACTTGTGTTCCCTCTAACAGTATCTGTTCATTTCAGTGTACCTGCGGTCAGGGGGATACCGGAAGGACGGAATGTTGCCTGTCAGCCAGAATACGTGAACATGTCCCCAAACATCTTGGTCTTCGCGGAATGGTACTATCATCTAGTGCAGTTACACGGCCTTTTTTAGACCCCGGCTTCCAGGTAGACGCACCCAAAGTGTTTAAAGTCGTTGCGAGACTTTGAAGTTCACGGACTTTTGGGAGTTATAATTATTAATGGGTTAATAAATATGGAAGTAGAAGATCAACTCCACGGCAAGTGGGTTGATTTTATCAAAACGTTTTGTGCGCATAAGGTCGGGTGATATAATCGAAATGTTTTTGACACAATCAGTCCACTTTCCGAGGAGTTGACCTTCTACTTCTATATTTAGTAATCTTTGTATGTTTGTACATGTTCATTCACCATAATTGATTAACCCCATGTGCTATATATGTATCTGTTTGCTTTAAGTGAGCGACTAATAAGATTAAACGAAATTTTAACACCTCATGACATTTGTCTTCTTTTTTATTGATGAACTGGATAAAAGGGACTCAATGCTTCAAATTATTCGTAGCTTGAAACCGTATATATTTAAAAACATTTGCGACGCAACTGTTGTTGTCGTGGTAGTGATACTGTCACACTTGATTCCACCCTACCATAATGTGTGATATGAACTTTCCTTCCCCTTCGTCCACCACATTGTTTGAACCAACTCACTTCCATATCAAATCTTGTCATCTAACTTGATCTTAGTCCCTAATCAAACCTAAATCACGCAACTTACTTGTCCAGCAGCTTGTTCAAATGACTCATTTCAACTCCCATATTCCTTCGTTTGACATCGTTATATAAATATGCTGTTACGGTTGAATGAGCATTCGAAACCGATGGGCAATATCAATTCTGCCCACAAATGTATTCCTTTGTGGAGATCTTTATCAAATCCACCTAAGCTGAGTCTCCACAAACAGTAACTGATATAGCGCCAAAACACCAACATATTTCTATATGAAGCACTTAAACGTGCTCAAGAATAGCTTGTCATGAAGCTCGGTTACAAGAAATCATTCAGATTTACCACATCTGTAGAACGCGCATACTGTGTTTTCTAACCATTTCAAAAACCAATTATATCACGATTTTGTGAATCAAGAATTTATTTTGAATCCGAATCTTTAAAAGCTATTGTATTCTTCATTTATGTCATTGGTTATCTTCCGCTTACATCTTCACGAATGATAAACAAACCATTAAAACACCACTGTGTATTTTGAAGTCCTTATTCATAAAATTTCTATAAAATCGACCTTTTTGGTTTTTTACCTGGGGTGTTTATGATGCAACAGGTCCTTTTTCAGTGAAACCAAATAAAAGACAAAAACGAAAGTCAAAATAGCGATTAATGGATTGAACTGACGCTCTAGCAAAATATCACACAAGAAGGAATCCAAATTTTCATTGGTTAGTTGGCTCAGTTGTAACTAATGAGCTCTCATTGTGATCGCGCTGTTTACGGTTTCCGTTTGATCGCCTGTATTATAATATCTAATGCATTTGTCAGTTTCTACCTGCCTTTCCCAGTCACAAGGTCTGTAAGATAATTACAATTGAAAATTCTATTGGAAATGTATTACATCAGCCTGGTGACTGTGAATCCTAAAGCGTTTTTCCTATAAAAGTGCAGTTTTTAAGCTCAGTTGTTGTAGAAATTATAGTTTGAGTAAAAGTATTCTTTTCCATTGTTATTCAGAAACAGGTGCCATAAAAACAACAGTGCAAAAAGGGTGTGGAACTTTTACTTGACCGGACATCTCCGGGGTTATTGATCATCTGTTATCCCCATATCTGTTAACTCCAATCGAAAGTCTCCTACTAAATCAGGTCTTCCACAAACTTACTAGGCCGGATTGAAAATTTGCATTTAATTCACAGTTACTTATGAGTGGGATAATTGATACTGCGTTGAACGGAGAATTTTGCATGAAGGTGAAATTCAAAGGATAGTCAGTTCAAATTAATATCAATTATCCCACACTACTCCTCATTAGGAAGTGTGAATTAAATTTAAATGATTATTATCTGTTGTACACATGTACGTTGTTGGAAAAAGTAATTTCAGATATGTTTGCTCAAACCCAGTGCTGTTTGCAGTTGATGCAATGCTTTCTTCATCGGATCCGTTGCTTTCATTTTGTTTACCAAAGTGCTGTATCCCAACCGACATTATTTCTGAAACTGATGTAAAATTAACAGCCATCTGCTGCTGAAACAATTGTATCCTTTTACCTGTCTCCACGTCTACCAGTGTGCTCAACTGGGTTTCTCTTCTCACTTTCGTTGTGGTATCCTAGAGAGTCACATGAATTTAATATTATTTTATTCAATCGAAGTTATTATTGTTTGATATCATAAGACGCAAACATCGTTCTAGATTTTGTAAAGGAAGAGAGAGTTTCGATCGAAGGGATTTTAGCCCGAGCGAGCTATTGTTAATCCTTGACTCGAGTGAATTTACTACTACTATGTTGCAGACTCTATCAACGCGGCTGAAATACGTCATCGAATTCCGGTCCCAGCGATTCAAATACCAAAATCATCATGATCTAGCTGTCTCGAAGTGGTCTAAGGTTCCAAACCAACCCAGAGGAGGGGTACGAGCCAGACACACCCACAGCNTTGTTGTGGCAGTTGTCACCTCCAACTGGGGTATCGAGATGTAATGGGCACCTCTTGGACGCTTGACCCTTTTCGACGGGTGTGTGATATGATGCACTGGATACCGGCCCCCAATGAACGATAGTCTTCACACACCGCCCCACCCCCTATCTTACGCGTCAGATGTTGGTAAGCCAAAGTCTGGGGTTGTGAATTCTTCAAGATTCACCTGCCCTGGCATGGGCAGCGTGGCGGTCTCTCGCCCACAAGCAAATCGTCGAACATTTCACTTTTTTATTAGGATCATTGTACTGTGATTTGTTTGACACAGCACAGACTCGGAAATATGTAAAAGATAGACAAATATACCGAATAATCTATATTTAATTCTAGGGTAAATCCAAGTAACTGTGAATTAGCACTCTTCAACGGATAATCAAAACGACAGAGTAAAGACAAGAGCCGGACTAAAAGTACTAAGTGCTAAGTGCTAAGTTTTGCATTACCATCAAGCACAATCAAATACATAAATACGAATTTCAGGCACTCCTAAAAAATCTCAAAAGGGAGTAAAAATGAATTCACCCCACACTCGTTCAGTAGCACTACTCGCCTCCATGCGTCCGCGAGAATTGTCCTCCATGTACTGCCTTGAAGCGACCTCCTCGAGGGCGGACTGGGTCTGTATCAGATCAGAGCGCATAGCCACACTGCGTTCCTGGGTGGCTGACAGTTCTTGCTCCAATTCCGAACAGTAAGATTTGATCTGGGTAATCTCATGTTCCATACGCTGTATGATTGATTCCCGTACGGCACGCTTGGTTGAACGAACGGGAAAAAGTAGTTTATGGAACAAGTTGGAACATTTAAAAGAAAATCAGGGCGTTTTAAAAACAAATGAGCTGAGTAAGATTCACTGCGTTTAAGGTCTACGACGAACGGAGTTCCATGCCTTCATAGAGCGGTACGTTTACCCGCCCTACACCAGGTGATTTATTCTATCGAAACCATTGCCGATCAGAAAACTCAACTGTGGTTCATCTGCACTTCAATCCAAGGAAAAAGGATCAGACAGCAAGCGAACTCACCAATCACAAATCCATTCGCGGCCACCCACCCTCCTCCCAAATCATGAATCGTTTATGCATCTGGCGAAGATAAGTCAACTTTTTTGCCAAAGTTAAAGTTTCATTATGGGAATTGCTTACAAGCTCATGCTTTTCTTATCCCCGTAGGATATCTACGCAGCTGAATTGTTTCTCGGTAAAAAAAATGATAAAATGTCACATAGTTTTCAGGGTAGGAAATAACAGATAATGTAGTCTTCATCTAAATTGTGTTTTTAGTCGTGTAGGATTGTGATATAAGCCAGAGTCTCGTCAAGTTTCCTCTTGAAATGTTTAACAGTTGGTGCACAAGCGACTGGAGACCACTCACTAGTCGGTAAAAGCAAGATGGGTGTATCACAGGATGTCAAACAGAATTTTGTCTGATTGGTTACGTCAATTCTGGATTTTCACGAAATATGAGAAGAAATCAAGCTAGAAGAAAGTATTACAATTGTACCGCAAAACATTCCAATTGAGTAAACCAGGAAAGCCCATATGAGCATTATATAACCAAAAAACCGACTCATTCAACATCTAGGGGAGTTTTCAAAATGTGCTGATGCCACATTTCTGTGCTAAAGAGACCCCCTTGTATTTCATTTTACCGAATAGATACGTTTAATTCGTAGATGATTTATTTGTTACAAAATTGTACTTTCATTATATTAGATGTATACATATACATCGACGCTATTAGTGGTTGTTTATTCGTTCCCAACGGCTTAAGCTTCAGTTCTATACCTTTTCAATTTCAAGTGAATCCGTTGTAACTTCAAGTGAATCCAACCAAACGCACTCCATTAGAAACCCCGACAAGATGATTGGTGTTTCGGCCGTCAAATGACACCGATTGGACCGGGTCTGTCTAAACCCCCTCCAGTTCGAATGAACTAATTTCTCGGTAAACAAACAAAAGTACTTTTTGAATGATTTACCGATCGAGGATGACTGTTTCGGTGTGGTGAGGTGGGCCGTTCCCCCCCCCACACACATTCCACCCGGGAACGTCATGTTCGTGATCGTTGATCGGGTGTGCGTTATAGATACGAATGAATGAACCCAGAGTTAATTGACCCTTGTCGGTCGGGTAAGGAAGTGATTCATGTCAGTATGGATCGATAAATCGGTCACCGTGCCAAGAAGTGAATTTGAGCATGATTCTTTGCATGAGTGAAGTCAGTCTAAGCACTCAATAACCCAATGAGCAAATTCTATTGTGGCGGAGGTTCTCTCGAATACAACCGATTCTTTTGAATCAAATGCGATTGCTTAGGTATTTCCAACATTGAGATGCACACTTGACGAGAT
The DNA here is from genome assembly GCA_900618425.1 of Echinostoma caproni. Classification (NCBI taxonomy): domain Eukaryota; kingdom Metazoa; phylum Platyhelminthes; class Trematoda; order Plagiorchiida; family Echinostomatidae; genus Echinostoma; species Echinostoma caproni. Next base: position 51,315 of record UZAN01040693.1, read on the forward strand.
ACTTAACAATGGTAATAATAATAATAATAACAATGGTAATAATAAAGAAGTAACAGTATTTCACCTAAATAGCAAGATCAAATTCGAACATATTCACTAGCTAACAGAAATCATATTTTTCTCTGTCATTCCTTGACTGATTAGTACATTCAATCCACAATGCCAATGGCAACAATCTGTTACCTGAGGCTTCTCCCTTCGCTAATTAGCTTCATCGCATTTATTGTATCTTTATTGTATCATTGCTCAACTCGTTGCATCTTTTCAAATACTGGTTACATTTGTGCGATCATTTATAATTTAGTGAATGTGACAGACGGTGATATGAATGAGTTACATTTATCCATGAACTCACAAGCGATGATAACTCTGTACTGTGTCGGTAAACCAATCTACCCACGGTTGTCGTAATACTGAATGTCGAATACGAGAAAAAGTTCAGTGGCACCGCGGATGCCACTTTGCAGTATGATGATGTGATGAAATTCAGGGTATTGCACAAGTTTCATCAATATCTGTATGATTGATGGAGTTTGTATCATCCAAATGTTCCAAGATCTCGACTCATCTAACGTCCAGTCGGGCGTTGTTTAAGTAAATCTACAATCATGTGCGTGATTCGGCTGGTGAAAATTTAAATATTCTCGCTGATCAGTTTTTCGAAAATGATTCCTATGTCTAAACCAATTCACTGCCGCCCACCCAAAAAAGTAATGTCAAATTCTCGGAATTTTCTCTGTTGATGATGCCGTTATTGAAAAAAAAAACGATTTTTACCAAGATCATTTCTGAGATCCGTCACCATGCCCAATTACCAAGTGACATCTATACTAAATACATTTTTAAGCACAATCCTTCTCCGGTACCATGCTGTAAAAAATGGTTGTTCGTCCAACTTGATGGAGTACGGTGCAGTCTGAATTGCGGACAGGATGCTGAATTCACTCTTTTTTATAATGAGGTAGTTATGACCAGAAATGTTTCCTCTGGAACAAGCCTTCGAACTCTGGCGTATTCACTTACCCCATGGATCGACAACATTCCAATCCCATTGGCCTTATCAACGCACTTCATTTGCGGGTGCGGACGAGCAGTATTCGTCAGGGCGTGTACGAACTGCCAATTCTACTTTCAATGACGAACGAAAATTCCAACAAATACACAAATCTATGGTACACTGATCGGAGTCACTTTTGAGCGCCAGTTAACTACAGACAGGGCACGAGCAGTGGAGGCTAGCTTGAATAGAACGAGTGTCTGTGTATTGGCGTTAAATGAGGCATGGAATAACGTAGACAACAGAGATGTGTTGATTGCAACCAGCACGTTTTGAGGTATTCCAGGAGCATCTCGGGTGCAGCAGTGATGGTGAAAATTAATTTATCGGTTGGTGGTAAGATCTGAATTCCATAATTTAATCAATTTCGTTCCAGTTGAATACAAAACTGTTATGGATGAAACGATAACATGGCGGTGAGTTTTGGGTTCATAGAATTGTTAATTGTGGACTCATTCGAATAGAATATTGTCACACATTGGAAGAAAAAGAAGACAATGGCAATTAAACTTATTTTGCTGACTCTTTCTCTGGAAAAAATGTCACGATTCATATCATTATATATTATGGAGTGAAAGCTAATGGCATACTGAGGAATAAGAAGAAACCGTTAAACATATCTCTCCATCTAAGGGTTGCACAGCTGCCGAAGTGACAACGCATAAAGTGGCTTCATATATTGATTTTCACTGCGTAGCTTCGCACTGTGTTCGTCTCTATGCTACCCTAATGCTTCCAAATCAAAGATAAATTGTCTGTTTCCTTCTTTATACACCCATTAACCTGTTCCTGTAGTACAATGTATACTGACCGCATAGGCAGACTTTTACCTGAACATGTCCGCAACTATTGCAGTGGCCAATCCCATCAATGGTTCGATCGTTGCACACCTAGTGGAGTCAAACCACGGGATTAACCTGGTCGAGGTATTTCGTCATCCCTATTTTGTTTGTAGCCGACAATATAAGGGAACTGGGAGTTGCCTCTTGACCATTTTTGAAGACGAAAATAACACAAACTACGTGTGTAGTTTCCCGTGCCCATACGGCGTGATAGCAAAGTGGAAAATGAAGAAAATGCTGTCCGACATTGGATGGTGACTGGAAAGAGAATAATCGTAAGATAAAACTGAAAAATTATGCGATAATGTGAAACTAATGCAGCTACTGACGGAGTAATGTGGCAAGTATTGAATAGTATAGCACAAGAAATTTTATGATGCAGAGCAAGGTAAATTAACGTGAGAATCAGAGAAAACAGTGGCGTGCTAAGTACATGCTTTGGGAGATATCATCATTTTGGAATTTCACTGCGTGTCAGTTGAAACGTAAGTTATCATCCAATGCTATTGAAGTGCAACGAGATCACATAAGAAACAATCAATTAACAGGAGAAGCCACGGTGTATAAAGGATGCCATCAAATCACAAACCCTAATGATTTCCATGTTACCGGGGAAAACAAGGCGATGGCTTGTGAAACGAGATTGCTGTCCAATCCGAAAGGTGTAAAAGACATTGACTTGATATCAAAATTGTGCTACGAATATTATCCTCAAGTACTAAATAATTATAAAGGTATCGTTTCTACAGAGTAGAAACCTCGATGTGAATACTTTATTCTGCCTGTTATGAACCAACAGTAGTGCAAATTTGCCCAAACTGTAGAGGTTAGAACCGCATGTGATTCTCACCGGTCATCACCAGATTGACCGAGCTGTGCGTTGCATTGTCGTTTGCTTACAGTCAATTTAACTTAGTCCTAGGGCAACGCGTCTAATTATTTCTGTACTCAATGCAAGGGGCAATTCATCCTGTAATGATGTATCTTACTTCTTGCATTTGTTCATTTATAGTCAATTCTTGTTGAGCAGAGGCTTTTTCAAGTAGTTCTACGCGTTGCTTGCTGGATTCCAGTTGGCTGGTGGTCGCATTCAATTGTTCGTCTCTCTTGGCCAATTCGATGCGAAGTTGAGCTGCCAGAGAAGACGTTTCGTTGCTGGCGTTCTGTGCCTCGGCTCGCAGTGCCTCTGAATGTTCCAATTGGCGTGTGAGTTGTTGCACCTGCATTTCCAGTTCTTCTACCTGTAAAGAAACAAGGACCAGAATCAGAATGCACTCTATTGTCATTGGTGCTCTTTTGGATTGCGGTTTTCGCTCTCTGTTTGTGTTGGTTGTTGAGGTGTTCTGAAACTGCGACGTGTACAAAGCTTAAAAGTGCATGATTAGTTTTGCCGTAATTATTTTATTATGAAAGACACTTAATAAATGAAGTTTAAGGTGGATTCCGTTGAGGCAGACTGTTACCCTAGGGCGCATTCTAACCGGTGTGTGGTACCGGAGGGACAATTCGGGAAAATCTCGTCGAAATCCACAGATTCGTTCAGATTGACTGAACTGCATTCATCGTTTTTATTGTGTACTGCAATTCGAGGCTGGAGCATACGGATTTATTCCGCAAATCATATCAGGGAAGAAAGCGAGGAATTGTGCGATAAATTAGCTACCGATTCTCAGTTTTTGCAGTTCCCTCGCTGGTGAACAGCTGTGAACTGCTTCGCTTAGTTTTTACAAACCACTCTATGCCTACCCACCATCCAAGTGATGCTTCATAGCTGCAAGATACGAGGCGATGGCAGTCGACATGATTGACATGATATTTCTATTTGACCAGAAATTCCGGTGATGACTCTCTGATCTTTTTACCGGCATAATCCACTCAAAACAAGACCACAAAAATGGCCGTTGATGGAAGGTGAGATAAAGAAAGACAGCCAATTGTTAAGAATCTCCGTTGTTCGATCGGTTTGAGATTTGTGTAAACACTGAAGGAGCAGAAAATTTGTAATCCTCAATCTTATACTTTCAACCTTCTAAGTGTCCATGATGCGCATGTTGCGGTCAGATCAGTTCAAGTAATTATTGAATTTACAGCCTGCAAAACCCGTAGTGTATTGAATAGATCAAAGTTTCGCGAAAACACATACGTATGACCAAAACTGATGCTTTGCTTAACAAGTTAACCTTTGACAATGGGCGTGTAAAGTTTAGTAAACAGGCCTGTTTTCAATAATTTTTACCTTGGTGCCTGTGTATGGTACAATGGGCCTCGTTATCTATATGCGATTTTTTTGAGCACCGAAGTTTAAAATGTGTGGATATGAAATGCTAGGAATAGATCATGTTTGTACCATGACTCAGAGAGGCTTACCAATTGGAGCATATCGCGCCCAATTTGTAAATGGAGGTCACGTCCCGGAGATGGTGTTAGGATGGAGTTCAGATCATGGGATTTAGTGCCCAAACACTTCGACATCCAGGTGTTGGATTAAATTGTCAAATAGCTAACTCTTCGGCTGTTGCAAGACAACCTTGACTAATTAATTTCAATGGGTTTTGCTACAATTTTTCCTATATTTAGTAATTATATACGCAGTATGGTTATCCGGTTTTCAAAAAAGGGTAAGGATCAGGAAGATCGCGTTGTATGAGCATAAACCGAAAGCGTAATGCTGTAGCGCCTGGTAGACGCCAGATCCTGCATAGAGAATGATTCATTCATAATAACACCGAACCCTTTAAATAAGGGCCATCCATCCGAGTTCATCAGTCTGTTCCATAATACCATAATTGTCCATTACTCCGCTAAGATGTATTTGAAAAACTTTAAACAAGTTCTTGTCAATAAGCGCTTTCTATCAACCCAAAATCATAAGTGCCTGAATCATTGTCGCTTACACAATGTGGTATTTCAAATCACAGTTTTCATTACTAATTGAAAGATAAAACAATCGATTCGTTCAAAGTAGTTTATTGATCAGATTGATCGATCTAATATCTCAACATTAAAATCGCTAACAATTGTCTCCGCATGCCACAGAAACTCAAGATAATATTAAAAATAGGTCACTTAGGAGAAATATACATGCAGTAATAAAACAATCTCTCAGTGGTGACCCGGTGGTAACGTCACCAATTATCACCCCGGAGGACGAGAGTTCGAATCCCACCACCACCGCCTGACTTTCCCCATTTGTGTGTTGTATGGCAGCCCTCTGATTGGCCGCTTCCCCCTTCCTGAAAATTGTATCTTTGTATATTCAATAAAAGGAAGTAAAATGAAAAAGAAACAGAAAGTAAGAAGTTGAAGTATCCATAATTACTGACCCACTCCCCCCGTGGCAGGGAAAGGCTCTGGAACAAACACCACACTTCGTTCACAAATCTAAGTGGGTCTGTGTTCCTTCTAGCTTTTGTGCAGGCATATACCTACCTACACCAGCAATCGACGCATTGTCTGATCGATTAAAGCTGAGTCTTTGAGTTTCAATTCACGTCTTCCTCCGTTCAGTAGAAAGTAACATTTACTTCCGCTAAGAAGATTAATCTCGAAGGCCTTTTTCCTTGTGATCCGAATGTGTAGAGCAGAGACAGTTCGCCTTACAAAAATTCTTCAGAACGAACGTAAGTATGAACCAAACCATCTCACAAGAGAATTCCCGACACTGGGTCATACTATGTCAATAATCTGACGTATGCGCCGGTCAGGAGATCAAACGGGCGGCAGCTTTCAGTGAAACGTGAATGATTTTTTGTGATATTCACTCAGAGTGAAAAGCTTCTTTTACGTTCTGTCTGTGACTATGTATATCTCAAAAAGCAAGCAGTTCGAATCAGTCAGTGACTTCAAAACAAACCATTGCTAAATGATGTCCTCAGTAGAGGGGAGAAGGGTGCTTACCGACATCTCGGTATTCTTCAATTGTGCCAGTGAATTTTTCACTTCAAGCTGGGTCTGGTCCAGCTCCATGCAACGTGCGCGTAACGCTTGTGTGAGTTCGTTGACCGTGTGACTCAGTCCCCGATTTTGTTCATTCGCATCTTTCAGCTGGGTCTGTAGTTCGCGCACAATTTCTCGCGTTTGTTCCAGTTGACGATGTTTTGTATCACATTCGGTTTGTACCTTTCGCAGTTCCTCTGCCTGCTGTTTCTTTCGAGTCTGATGTTTATGTGACGCGGATAGAGGGAGACAATGAGTGAGAAGCGACAAAGTGTAGCAAATCAAATTCACCCCCTCCCACACACACACACTCAATCCTTTCAAAAAAAAATGAACAGACAAACGTCTGCGAAATATTGTTTTAGTACTGCTCCAAGTTTCATCTGGAGGCCAGACAACAAGACAATTGTTAAAGAGAATAAAAGAACACCACCCTCGATGGTTAGCATACAGAGAAACGAGGACCGCGAGAAGTGTGATATGCCAACACCCACTAGAAGGTAATCACCAAGTGGACGTATGTCGAGCGTTCGGAACCGTTTATCGTATGCCACCGTTATCATCTAAATCCGTACGCTTTATCCTTCTGAGGCACTGCTGAAGCTATTGCGATTAAACTGTTTGGCCTCCCATAAGGCAATTAGAAGCGCTTCGTCCAGACATCATCTTTACCATGGCCAGTCGTCAAGCTACCAACCGGTGCGAGCGTGGTAACTGGAAGAACGTCGTAACTAAGGGGAAGCTCAATCAAATTGTTGACGCACGTAGCATTGCTTTGTCAATAGGCTAATTCAATCTACCGCGCACAGGATCAAACAATATTAAATGCTCTACCTATATAAATGTAAATGGCCAGTTGATGAATTTATCGAAAAGCAGCTTGTTCAACCTATCGGATTTGATTTTCATTTGAAACTGTTGCTAACCGGAAAGAAGAATATGTCCCATTGATGTGCCAGTCGCACCGCGGTATTACCTCAATGCACCATGTATTGAGAGAAATTATTTGACTGTTATTTCACTTCACTGTTGAGGAGCTATAATTTTTATTCTGCATTCCAAGGTTTTACTCCTTTTTCACAGATTAAGTCGTCAGTTACAATTCATTTGTCCTAATGATATTCCCCATTGTTGTTATCATGGACATCCGCTGACTTTTATCATCACATTTTCTATCACAGTTACTCGTGGGTAGTAGTTTGTGATAAATATTGCTTTGGACTGACCGTCATTCGGAATTCATCTTAACGCACAATTCTCAGTTCAGCCGTACACTCAGTAAATACCAAGTACGAGTTTCGCTCTCATCAGAGCTCATCAGTATTACATATAGAACGACCCCTCACATGGAAAGCATGCGAAGCACCACTTTACCACCGAGATGACTAAAATGATTAGTTCAATTTTTTCATGTCATATTCAATGGTTTCCAACTTATTTTGCATTATGAGTTTTACCATCTCACAGTACATTTGATCGAAGTTTTTCGACCCATGAGTTCTCATGTTCAAGCCACAACAGAGGCAGTCATTATCCGTCCCCAAAATTTCCTCTTGTGTGCTCCAAACAATTTGCACGAGCCAATAGGCTGTTGTGACCGAACCAGCTGTATGTAATAGGTCTCAAGCCTTTGAACAACTGATGATTACCTCTTGTTGAATTCTGTGTACGAAGTGGAAAACGATTAGAACTCGATTATGTGAATAATATTGTCCTCTTCCTTTCATCACAAACCCCATAGGTAATTAGCCATATGCCATATACCTCAGTAAGTTGGCTGGGTAATCCAGATATGAAAAGATCAGTGTTATTTTTATGGTCCAATAGTTTACTTGTTAGAGCACGCACTGAAAAAAGCTTGAGTTTGAATCCCACCAATGCCAGTGGAGTTAAATCTGCATAGTTGAAAAAAATGCATAATGTCTTGTGGAGTGCTCATCAAAAACCGGAACTGAGCAACCCAATCCATTTTTTGTCTTCATTGAGATCAAAACAACCTGATAAATGATTCCGACTAACAAAGTTGCGTCATGAATAGGCATTCATTGATTTGGATGAAATCTGGTAGACCTGCAGCTACTTGTTCAAAACTGATGGCATAGAGATAGTTGAAGGCACAACTAGAAGATGAAATAAATGAAAGGTCTATGCAAATTCATGAGCAGTAATACAAGATAGGTCTTTTAGTTTCTTGGTCATTACATTATTCAGGTTTAAAATTTGAAACGGTGTCTTTCAGTCGGTTGAAAACGGTGTTCCATTTGTGATCTGGTGAAATATTCAGCGTATGTATATTCTTTTAAATAATTTTACCGACTGAGCCTTTTCTCGGTCTGTGGGTACAATTTATTTTTTCGTAGTTTAGCGTAGTGTCATCCAATGACCAGTTGGACACCATTGCACAATGCGATATATGCCTTGAGTGAAAGCTCAAACTAGATGTTACTCATATTAGGAAATTTTCATCTTCCGCAGTCTCTCCAAATAATAGATGGTACAATGCACAACGAATATCATAGAGCAACCCGCCTCAGACTCCATCTGTATAATGAATCAGCCATTCGCAAAGAGTTAAGTCCTTGACTAAGTTTATAAGAAAAATGTGTAAATAACTTGAATAATGAATGCATATAAACACTAGTAGTTCGTCGAATGTAAACCATTTTCACATTTGTAGAAAACATAAAAACTCTAGAACTAAAAAAAGACAATCATGATCGTTAATAGGCAGTTAAATAAGCATACTGTGTCATAAGTGTCTAAAGGACAACTAATTAGTTATATTTTGAATATCCTGTGTCCATTCCGCTTTATAGGCTTAATTTTTTTTGGCTGACTACAACTGGAANATGGCATATGTAGATCGATATCAGTTCGTCTGTTACCAGTTTAGGCCTCGGTGACCGCCAATGCTCAATGCCACATCGGTTCAACTCAGCACGAACATAAAAGCACAAGCAAACGGTCTCCGTCTGCTCCCCCACCCAATTGCGTTTTGATGGCACTTGGGCTGTTTGAATATACCCCCAAATAACACCATGATCATACCGGCTTGTTCAGTACTCCAGGCGATGAATAATGTCGCAATCCAATCAATCCAGGTCTATTCAATTGGCTAAGAATGCCTTCTATTTGCTTCAGTCAAACACATTCTGTGCAAGTTTGACAGTTTAGCTACACGATCAATCGGGCTACCAGTGTTTGAATACAGATCACCGAACTGTAGGGAACGGCCACCCAACTTGAATTATACAAGCTTATAGGCCTGTTTGTAAAAGCGTGCCGGTCTCAACAATGGGTTGCAAAATGGGCTGTTGGGTTTTAAGCGCGACCCTAATGGAACTAGTATGTTGTTCGACGACGGTTATGTCCGTCTGGTAGTGCTGAACTGCTTTAAAAGGGTTCACCCGATTGTCCTTAGAAAGTCTTGCGTCCTCGGATAGGAGGAACGCTGTTTGCCCATTTGAGATTGAGTACCAGAGATGGAGTAAAGCTACCTAGCAATCTATAGTGACGATCTGACTGTTTGGCTACTTAAGGATCCTAGAGATACCGATGTATTACTGTGCTTGGTCACATTGCCCTCCCATCTGATCCACTCTGACTGGTGTTTTGTTCAAAAGTTGAAGTTCAAGTGCACTGAGACCAACAGATGAATGAGGTTGATCTTGTTAACTTGTCTTCATTTTGACATTCGATAACAGGTCATACCAAGAAAAGATAGCCCTGACTCGTCAGCATTATATATTGGATATGTGTAAGTAGAAGTCATCTGGGCGAAGATTTCAATTGTGGTCTTTTTCAAATGAAAGTGAATAAACGAATTTTTCTTCGTAAGGAAAAGTCAGTCACGCTATCCAATACTAATTCATTGACATTTCCTTGATGGCATTATTTAAGAACCTTGGCCATACATTTTCAGTTCCTCAAAATGTTTGAAACGTATAATGTGCACTTTTAAGTAAATACAGTCAGTCTCCTGCTATGTCGCACCACTGAGAAGTAGCATTTTCCAATATCTTCCCAATTTTTTGAAAACCCAAACCAACCGCATGATTAATGACGTAGTTTCTGACTATGCGATGTCGCACCCCTCAGTGTGCCGCAGTTCCTTATGAGTACTCACTTGGTCGTTGACCTATGGTCGGGACGACCATCCTGAAATGTCGTACTCAAGCAGTGGCGTTGCACCTAGTGTGACGCGTTCATGGCGCTGTTCCTTGTGAGGAAGTCAGGCCGATGTAAGAGAACGGAGACAGTGTCATTTGACGTCAAAATGTGCAAGCGCCAATCGATCAAAGAGGAGCAGAATGTGTTGGAAATACTAAAACAGCCAAGTGCAATTCAGAGAACCGTAGCCAAATCACTTGGAATTTCAAGGAAAACTGTCTACAGTGTTGTATCATATTGAACGGCTATTGAAGAATGTTTGAACGCTGGAGCATCTGAGGAAAGATGCCACCTAAAAATCAACGAAAAGTTCAAGGCAGTGAATGAGGCAACTTTGGCTTGGTTTACTGCTATATGAGAAAAGCACGAAGAGTTTCCAATGGTGGAGAGCATCGTATGTAAAAAGGCAATCCAGCTATCACAAAGATTGCATCATAATGAATTCAAGGCTTCCAAAGGTTGGTTTCGCTCTTGGTCAGACAGATATGGTATTCAATCGTACAAAGTAAGAAACAAGCAACTCATGTGCATTACTTTATAGGTCTGTGGGGAAAGTTTGGCGGTACTAAGTGATGCAGTGGAGGAGTTTCGAGTGGGGTTCCAGCAGTTGATACATGGATATACTGGCTGTGATATTTTCAGTGTAGATGAAACAGCTTTGTATTACAGGCAGCTCCCGGAAAGAACATTAAGTCTGAAAGGAAAGACAGTTTCTGGGTCCATAAATCCAAAGAGAGGGTCACTTTACTGCTTTGTGGGAGCATGAGTGGAGAAAAGTTATCACCGTTAGTGATTGGAAAGTTCCAAACTCGATAATGCCTCCGAGGTCTAGATAGAAAAGGTCTTCCACGCAGTTATAATTCTTCAAAGAACGCATGGATGACTTCTACAGTTGACTTCACAGTTGGCTGTCCGATTTCAACCACAAAATGATTTCTCAGAGGCGCTCTATTTTACTATTTATGGACAACGCACTTTGTCATAACCAAGCCGCAGTATTATCCAACGTCAAATTGGTACGGCTGCCTCCGAACTATTCTTTAATGTTACAACAAATGGATCAGGGCGCGTTTTGGTCTTTCAAATGCTCGTTTCGGAAACTGGAATATGTTTTGTCTTTGATCGAAGATGAGCAACTTATCAAAAAAGCCGAGGTGGACATTTTCATTGCTATGCATCTGGTCAAGAACGCTTGGGTATCTGTGCATCCGCACGTACTGATCAACGCTTTCATGTTCAAATTCACATTGATTCAGCCGGTGATGCAGCCACCAGAGTATAAATGCGATTTGATCGAGGACTTTACTCATTATGTGTCTATTGATAACCGTCTTTTGGAGAAGAAATCGCCTGTTTGGAATTCGATAATGAAGAACTGGGTTATTGAAAATTTTTGTTTCAAGTCTCTTTTTTAGTCATTAGATGAATTCGTTTCGAATTAAGCTTAGCGTCGCAAAGATAAATGTGAAGCCGTGAATGCGCCGGAAGCTATCTCAATCAGAGAGGCGAAGAAGTTATTGGATCAATTGAAGCTGTTTACCTTGGCTAATACTGGGAGTTTGGGTTGATTATTGGGGTTTACAATTGATTTAATCAGAGCGTTTGTTGATTTCCAAAGGAGAGCCAAGCTAAAACAACCAACGATTTTTTATTTTGCTAAAAATACATCTTTGTAATCTGCAAAGATTTTTATGCAATTGTGTAGGGCACTCGGATGTGCTCATTCTGCTGGCCGCGGTCATTCGGTCTATCGATGGACTCTGTTGCACTAACGTGCAAACGGGTGAACGATAATAGTGATTAACTGGTAACTGGGTCAGTGGAGTGAGATGTCCGATTCGAGCGATCAATAACCAACGCCGCGCGGACGCGGCTGTGAATGAATGAACAATACTCTCACTTGTCCTAGAACACCGATGAAATTAGACAGGTCACTTGCCAAAGGTCATCGTAACCCGGGTCTAAGGAGAGACGCACTTTACTTGAGCGTTGCCGTAATTCCTGTCGGCTGGTGTCTATGGCTTTCGGTACGCTGAACAGGATTGAATTTCTTCCAGATAAACTCCTGTCTCACGCCTGCCGGAAAATTTGAGCGAGAATCCGATTAAAAAATTAGTACATTTATCTTAGACGAGTCAGACGTTGGCCCAGTGTCTTCATCGCTTGGACTTTTTCATTCCGAATCTCCTACATGACGCATCCTTCCACAACTGATTCTCCTGTGATGATGCTCTAACAACACTTAAGCAGCATCCGATTAAGAACTTATCCTCCCCCTATACCGGCCTGAAAATCACACTATAAATCGGGTTCATTTAACGATCGGCCGGATAGGTCACCGCAACAAGAGACCTGGCACTTTCTCACCTAACCCGAGCCAGAAACCACATCTTGTCTACAACCGCGAGTCTTTGCAGACCCAGTGAACTTGGGCTGTACAGCAGGCGTACCTTCACTACACGGATGGACTGGACATGACAACAAGATCATCTCTAAAAGTACAAGACAATGTGAAACGATGGTGTAATCGGACAATCATACTATCCACATGGCAACATGACATCTTTAATTGATACTCGGACATCTTAGATTGAAAAAGGTATGGTTTATGAATCACGTTATGGCATCGCGTGTTGTATTTAGTCCGACCAACAACGGTCATGATGAATGCATCGATCAGTTTAAGTTTGCACTGGTAACAATAAAAGCGAGCGAACGAACAGACGTCTACAGACGCTAATGGTATACATTTTTCACTAGAAAATCATGAATAGATTGCACAGCGAACAATCATTTTGAATATGGGAAAGAAATAGTTGTTATGAGTATAACCCGTAACAGATATTTCACTCATTTTAGATGTTATTTCCTTCTCACCGTATTTGAACTAGTTCACCTTTGTTTCCCTTAAACGGTTTAACACTGATGTGATTATTATAGTTAAAACAGTTGTATACTATGGTGGACGTCATATGATCAATTCTGTGGTTAGCCCAACATTGCAACGGAATGGAGGAATATCTGGAATTAATATGGGATAATTGGGTCAGAAAAAGTTCTCCTGAAGAAAGGTAGATAGTCTCGGGATAACTAGACACAGAACTGAAAAGGGCTGAATACCGCATGCATTGTACCGATAGTACGCTGAGGGCATCATAAAAGATTTAAATTTCTTCGATACACAAAGGATACACAGCACGGCAGATCTAAATTCCTTTATAAATAAATGATTTGTAATTATAAACATTGGGAACTACTAATGGGATTAACCTACTTTTCATCGATCCGGTTTATTTTGTCACAAAACTGTCAACCGATTTTTATAGTATTTATTATCATCTACTACTGTTTACCCTGCTATGTCGCAGTTCCTGGAATTTATCCACTTTTTCGAATTCCTGTGGGGTCGGACATAGTAGGAGATTGACTGTAAATGATGTCGTTTTCGAACCATGTACGTACATACATGCATGCATAACTTCACTTGCCTTCACATCGCTGAGTTCTGTGGTCAGTTCCAGACACTGATTAGACTCACTACGGCACACCTGGTCCAGATGTTTTGTCTCTTCCGTAAGACGTTCCATTTCGGCATTTAGTCGTTTCACCTGTAATACATTGCACAAAATTTTAGTCCCATGATTATCAGCCATTTGCAACTATTCACGAGGCTCATAACCCCCGAAACTTGAACAAAAGCATACATTATTTTGTAATTTTTTTATAATGATTTAGGTCTTCTGTGATTGCTTTTTATCTACAGCAGAAATCTGCTTAAAGTAGCTGTATCGCACTGTCTGTGACTCGTCAGTAGTGTCCACAGTACTTTCTGTTGTTCACTCACAGATATCTGTTGTGAACAAATGCATTCAACTCATGGGGGATTATCAAGCTCCCAACTCATGAAACCCACACTAAATACCATCAGCAGTGCCTGGTACTCCTGAACAATCGAATGGACTAAACGTCCATGTTGGTGATTACATTTTTACTTTGGCTTTCTCCAGTACACTGTTAAGAAAAAAAATGAACTGAGTTTCGAGTGTGGGCAAGTTTTAAAGGCAAAAACTTAACAGTGAAGAGCTTTTTTCAAAAATATTGGGGACTTTGAATGAACGGGATCATTTGCAACTAGCCCCCAGCTTCGAACTCGCTTCAAAGACACATTGTCGGGGCACAGGCAATGAACCGCAATCACTAATCTACCTCTGCCAAACTAACAAGTAGTTTACTGTGCCGGTTTTTCTGAATGCGTAAGAACCCGTGTTCCATGCGATCAATCACTGACATCCTAGTTAGTGCCAATCAAAATTTAACGTTGTAATTAGTGGCTTACCTTCTCATTTGGACATGATAATACACGTAATTGTAGTGTAAAGTCAACCATGCATACGACCCAAGAACAGCTTACAATAATGATAGCCTTAATCTGCCCACTTGTCTGATATAAAAACGAAGACCAAATAAACACTGAAGAACAAAAAATGACCAGTGGAGATGACAGTGGCTGGATTGGAACACACAAAGTAGACGAGAGTCAGTGGAACGTGTTTACTACTTGGCTATCGTCTCCAGAACTCAACCAAACGTGATGGTATGGTGAACGACGTGGAAAATGGAAGTAGGTCATTGCTCCCTCGCGCGAAGATCTGCTAGTAGGTGTGAGGGTGTCTCCCTTTAAGGTTTTCACTTCATATTCAACGGGACCTACCGATTACATAACCCTATGATATGTTCATTTTCTTTACTGTGATTTTGCTTTTTGGTTATAAAATCAAATACAGCGAATTGCACTGAATACAGCTGATTCATTTCCCTGAATAGTGGAGCTAGACAACGCAGATTTACTCCAGAACCCCTTAGTTTTTTTAACTTTTCATGGTCACTGTTAAAGATGGATATCTTCCGGCGAGCAATTGAAACGACAACATTTAGTCTGAAGCAAAAGAACTTCCATTGAACATTGGCATCGAAAATCACCCTCAAACACATGCACACGTGCACACACACGTCTGTTCATTCAATTTTTGAACACAAAACATCCCGTCTCAGAAAAACCTCACATAAATCAACCCGTCATTTTCACACCTAAAGCAACCGATATAACCCCTGGTCTCAGTTAGTGAGGTGATCTTATCGAGACGAGTAGGCCATTTTACGGAAAAACATAAGTTTTCACAATGTAATCGAATAAAAATAATTTTGGTTGATAGTTCTTCCAACCGCCATGGACGTCCATTCCGGAAATGGAGTCTGGATGGTCACCAAAGATTGCTTATGTTCATTTCGGAATGTTTTCACTGGGCTTCTCTTGATTAAGTGATTAAGCTATACAAATTCAGTGCATCTCATTTCAAATTTGTGAAAGTAATGTTAATCTTTTACCACCCAGCAATATATGCTTTTGATGGAATGAAATCAACTGGTACATGTTTGGAATAAATGTTCCTCTTTGTGTGACAAAATTAAACTGGCAATGATATTTGTATTCTACTATATTTTTAGGGGTACTGTTTACCTCAAAACATTTTATTGCTTAAAATTAGAAATCAGTTTTAGTATTCAGTCTTTTAGGATTTGGGAATGTTTTGCCCTAAAAATGAACATAGAACAGTAGCTATTTTAGACCGTCAAATATACAAAATCATATATTCACGAACTACGATATGAATAACTCTGGGATAATTGAACAAAGGGTACTGAGTACTCAAAGCTGACTAGAAGCAACAGTTATAATACCAACTGTTTCTGACGGGCTTTACTTAGTCATTCGTGACATTCATTAACAATATTTAATTCGTTTTGTAGACCAGTATTGCCACTTCGATTGTCAGTTTATTCCGTCTGATGTAAACATTTACTTCAATGAAGGCCATATATCGTTGTTGGGGGGTAGTTTTACCATAGATCTTGGTGTTTGGGGACTTCATCAAATTCGTATTCGTGATGTTGCCCAGCAGGGTTACGAATTGTCTGCAAAGAACACTTTCAGTTCGGTGAACTCTCCAACACCAATATCTTCGTCGCGAGCTACATTCATTCAATACCATTGACAGGGATTTTTCGGTTGGGTAACAGTGCATGTACTTTACTAATGCAAATTGTGTAACTTGCTTCATCGTCTGGTGTCTGATGTGTGATTCGGAATTCATGCAGCTCCTGTTTTAGTCGTTTATCTTGTGCCTGAAGTTCATCTCGTTCGCGAGTCACCCGTTTCAATTGGTCTGTAACAGACTGCAGTTCCTTGGAAAGCTCTTGCACTTTTTTTGAACCAGCTTCCAACGTTGAATGAACACGACGCATTTCGCTGTTTAAACGATTGATACACACTTCAGCTTGTTCTACCTGAATATAAAAAAAGAACGTTTCAAAGTAAAAGGGAGGAGGTATTTATGCCTACAGCCTTTATTTATAATCTATCGCACTGCATCGTTCGTTATA
>UZAN01040694.1:20217-36755 GCA_900618425.1 Echinostoma caproni
CGAAAATAGCCGATGGAGAAGATCGCATATATAAACGAACGGTTACAGACAGAACACTGCCACTTCACAAGCACTGATGATGTCACCTCGGCTGGTGATGAAACGTTTGCAAACAAATTGCCAAGCTCGGCGAACAGGCAAAATGGAATTCAGTTCACCCGAGCTACGAAAACCGATTTTCAATATTTTGTCAATAATAATTTATATCTTGTCTACTTCGATCTATGTAGTTTCTAGTCTGCATAAGTGTCGATAAACATGTCTGACCTTGAGTGCCAAGATTAAATGATCTGAACATGGAAACCAAAAACTTTATCAAGTATGACAACGCAATATTTTCTAATGAGAATGACTCAAGAATTATCCCAAATTAATTCTATAAACCCATGCCATCTTGGTGTTTTGTTATAAGGCACTAGTTTATCTGATATATAATCCATTATAGCAACTCTATTGGATAACCAAATGAAATTCTTTCATAACCCAGAGAAATTGCATGAATAAGGTTCATAATAATAATCTATATTTGATATCTAACTCACTGAATTCGAGAAATACCACTTCAATCGCAGTCAACCTTGAAATCAAGGTCATTTTTGTGCACAGCTTTCTATGTTCGTATTGGTGTCACTATAATGAAGCAGGCAGCTCTCGAAACCAAAAGTTCCCGTTATATCAATGAAGAGGACAGAAACAGAATTGCACGAGCACACAAGCTGGGATTTTCCATATCACATCTTGCAAAATGGTTTAAAGTTAACAAAAGCACAATTTACAGGATAATCCATGGTCTAGGTCAACCACTAATAACTGGATGAGAATAGCCGCTACATTCTGAACCATTTCATCTGCTGAGTATAAACGAATCATAGAAATCACATCTATAAAGACTCGCCAAGGCTTGTCTATTATTACTTGGAAAAAAATTACTTCAGTCTAAATGCTGTTGCCTGTACAAACCGACAAGTGTTTCACAGGGACCCGTTGCTTCAGTTTTGACTAGACCTGTATATTGTGTTTGAGATAACTTGTGCCTCAACAAAGCTAACCTCTAACAATCCGCACATTTCAGGTTTTTTTCATGCAATCCATCAGAACCTTGGTCCCGGATGTGTTTGAATGGACGATCTATGACGCGCCGTGATTAATCAGCAAAGAACACAAAAAACTGTCTAGATGATGAGAGAACATAGACATGGAAACAGTCATCTTTTTCTGACCCAATTATAATTATAATAGTTCATTAGAGAAACCATCCCGCCGTATCTAATCAAATCCCTTAAGCACACATCAGTTACTTTGTAAAACGCGAACTTATCTATCGTGTTTTTCAGTTACGCAAACTTTCCTCTTCGAGAGCTGATTTCATTACTGGCAATGTGGGTGGAGCTTCTACTTCGAAGGTGACATATAACTTTTTTCTTCATAGGAGAATTTTACTAACAAAGTTACACAGTCTGGTTAGACGCTCAGTGTATATCGCGTTTATACATTGTCCGTAATTCCCCTCCTATGCAATCCTGGGGCAATAAAAACAACTCCGGAACTGACATGATAGTGCCTCCCACTCCAATTCATCAGTTTAAAGTTAATCTATTATTTTTCACTTTATTTCCTTTAGGCTAATCACGTCTAAATATGCCCGTCTCCAGCTATCATGCCTTTCAAATTTTCGTCAGTTAAATATGACCCTCAGTCAAATTTAACAAGTCAGAACTCTATGAAATGAACAAACAGATTAATCTCTTGTGATATTATTTAGATAGCAACATGAGTGTAGGGCAGTGAAGAAGCTAAATCCTACGAGCTGGAACATATTCGAAGCCGAAATCACGCAATTATGGAAGTTTGTTATGTCCTCCAAAAGCCTCATTCTGGTTAGCTTGAGTGTCACGGGTTATGGCTGGTCACCCTTCCCTTACGCCTTTCGAAAAGTTCCTATACGAAGAAGCTTCTGTATATAAAGCCCTACTCACTACCTTCCTGAAGCTTAGGTGTTTCCCATCAAAGTGATACTACGAAAAGCCAAAATGTGTGCTGTAACCGCGTTGGTGAACCACTGGTAGTTCTCCTAGCGTATTTGGCTTCAAAATCTGATTCTAAAAGAACTAACAGCAGGCGGATGAACCACGAGCACACCCAGACGTTCTTGGTTGTGATAGTAATCACCAGATCGACCGATCCTTGAGGTGTATGAGCACCTTTAACTATTGATTCCGTCCAAAGAGCGTAAGCACCAATGAACTGAACACCGACCACAAATGCAGTGCGGTTTTCATATACCACCCCGCTGCCTTGCGGATCAGTCTTTAGCAAGCCGAACGCTCCAGTTGTGAACTCCATAAGAAAATTCATTTGCCTTAGCCTGGGCATGCTGGAAATATTCCGCCCACAAACAAATCATGGATTCTTCTCTTCTTTGGTAAATATTATCGTGCCATGATTTGTTTGGCACACTCTGGACTTAGACGAGTGTGAAAATATACACATGACCCTTATCGACTGCAAATGGATGAGATCAGGCAGCAAGGAACAACGGAAACATTGATTAACAGCTGTGGTGTTTTGGGATCCAAAAGGCACTATATACGATTGATTAAAATCCAGGCGGTTTGGGGAGAATTAACAGACGTTTCTAAACGCATATAACTGGCTTTTTCTGAACCATCGATAAGGACCCCAAAATATGTAGGCGTTAGGCGAGCTCCTCAGCTCAGTTAAGCAGTAAAACGATCAATTTGGTAAATGGAACTCACCTCAGAGTGAAGATATCTTGGAGTACTGTGATTTGAGATAGAACACTGCGGTGGACATAATCCGACAGCAGACTATCAACAGGTCCGCACTGCGAATATAGTGATAATCCGAGTTTCGTCTTCGCATAAAATCCATCTAGGATAATTAGATGGACATTTATTGCTCGACGTTAAAATTTATGTTCCATGTGTTAGAACACAACACCGCTCAACTTTTAATGTAGAATTGTGGTTTTTAAGAATCCTAGGTTCTAGTTATTCGCCATACCTTTTTCTTGATTTCTTTTTCTACCATCTCTCGCGCGATTGAAATAAAAGTGTGAAGAGGATCGGGTGAGTGGCTGGGACTTCAAATGAATGAAACAAATTACACTGGTGACCTTTTACAGTCAGAAAGAGAGCCAGTGCTGAGGTTGGCCCATCTGTCACATTTGCTCTCAGTTTGTATGGTTGAATCCTTGCATTTAGCCCAAACCGGTGGATCTGTTCATCCATTTTCATTCCGATGTGACTGTTGAATAATTTTTTTAAAATTTCTTCGGGGTATTTTGACTGACAAATTATGTCTTCGTTATTATTCGTGCAATGATAATTAGCAGTGGATAGCACATGAGACATTACGCAATGAAAAACGACAATATTATGCAGCCGTGTTAATAGAACTGTTGGAAACCATTGCTACAGCTGTTCGTCGAATCCACTGACGCTCAAGCTGCGGGGAGCGGAAGGCTATTTTTTCCACGCTCCATACTCGGTACCACGTAGTAGGTTTCTCACATGGTATTATGTAGTACCTAGACGTTACTGTGCATGTTAAATTATGTTAAATTTACCGTTTTTTTTTGTAACTGGATCCTAAACCCTTCAAGTCAGAATAAAAGGCCTCATCAATTACTTTTGAAATAAGATTGAACACGTTTGACAGTGATTTCAAAGTACCTCTGGGCCGACTGATCAGGTTTTCTTTACCGTTTCAGTGTACATAGCATATTTGATTTCAGTTGTATCACTAGAATTATTGATTTGGCTATCTGAAAAGGTTCTATGAATATGGGTTTTTGAACTCTTAGTTGATCGATTCTGTAAGGTACCGTAAGCTTCAGCAGTATGGGATGGGCTTAAGCTTCAAATTCATTCTACTAAACTTCTGTATTGACTGTTTCCGGCGGACACCAGTGATCAAGCATCATTTTATCTTGCGTTTTATTCGACAAACTTGTTTGCTTTGTTTATTAATGTGGACCGCTAGGTTAGAAGTGAACTTGCTGTTTCCAATCCACTTTCAAACAGTTGGTGCACCCATCCCATGCGATCGGATTGAGAATCCGAGTAGGGAACAAGTTTCCGAAGTGAAAAAACGCTACCTGGCCAGTCTACAACAACTGTTCCGACGCTACAAAGACGCGTATGATCCGAACGCTGAGGATATCGAATTTATCTGAATCAGTATGAAAAACTCGTCTCGCATGTCAGCTCAACCCAAGTTTTGCAGAACCGTTCCAATACAGATGTATCATGAATTTTTACTGCCTTCTCATTTCTTATGTTCTTTGTTTCAATACTTCCTCCCTTTCCCGTCCACCACTGTTATTGTTCTCATGTATGTAAATACGAGTCACTACTTCCAACTGCTAAACAGATTGCTTGTTTTATTTGCTTTATTCCTTGGAACTCATACGATTAATTGTCTTTGGTTTTAATGCAATGATCAGTACGCACCTCTTAAATATTTATGAAATATTTTAAATAGAATTTGTTCAAATTATCAATAACTATTTAATTCAATCTGCTTGTTGTTTTATATTTCTCGTCTCATTATCCAGAAGGATTCACGCATGACTATGCGTGTGACTATCAAGTGAACAATGCGGAGCCTACTGACATCACCCTGCTATCAGATTGAGGGCGACAAAATGAAACATTTGGATTGTACTGTTCAAATGCACACACATATATATGTCAGAAATATATCACATATATAACAGTCACCAGCATGCAAAACATTATACCCTTCACAACTTGTAGCTGATTATCTTTGAACATTCCCATTACGGCTTTGAGAAAACGACAATGTAATTTAATTGAGTAGCAGGGGATTAATTGAGTAGAACGTGGTTTGCTTGGTCTAACTTGGACATCACGAACATTGCAGGCCTCAGATAGTTCATCTCAGCCTAACTGATGGCCAACCTTACATTTCGGAGATGGATGTACAACATATCATCTTGTGATAAAGGGAAGTCACTGAACCCAGCCCAAATACCTTGATTGTACAGTGTGAAGCGAACTACCCTGTAACGGTTCTGGTTCTTGGATGGGGACCACGGGAGTACCGTTACCGGTGGTGAGAGACAATGATTGATATGGCCGAGTTTCGCAAACAGTGTTGCTCGTGTATCTACTCATGATCTTCGTAACTTTAGTCTATACAAACTCTCTATGTTCTCTTTGATTCACTTCTCAACACTCCAGTGTTCCTTCTGATCGTTTATCTAAATGGGCAACCAAAGACAGTAACCGAAGTCACCTCAAGAAAGTGCATAGTTACTGGCTGAGAAAACTGAAATTTTGTCGGTTTGGACCATTACCAACACAGTGGTTGCGCATCACCATTAATTACTGTCAGGGGCGAAACAGTCTTGCGGTGTATCCCGAGCTTTGTAGTGCCAAGAGAGAATGGATAACATTGTGTGATAAATCAGTTTTCAGGTATTCGATTCAATGTTGTTTTTATCTGTGATTTTTTTGGGAGGGGGGAGGAGGTTGATAACAAGCATTGGTAAAGCTTGCATGCAAGATGTGAGCGAAGATTTCGAAAAAAAAGTAACTCAAAATGTAATCAGCAGCAAAAGCTGTACTTTCGTTACTCCGCACTATTTACCCTGAACGTTTTGCTTGTTTGTCGCATACGTCACGGGGGATTTCGGATCTGCGTGTGTGTAATTTGTGCACATTATTCCTTAGCGAAACTAGGAAAACCATTTCATCTTCCTCAACAAGAAATTAGGTTTATCGACCATACCGAGCCTCTGGCATTACTTTAACAGTGTCTGATGTTTCGTGACCTGTGTTCTATCCTGCTCGAAAGTGACAGTCATCGATTGTAATCTAAATTTCACTCCATTCGGTCTACACAGTCCGGTTTTCCGTTAGGAGTACAGTCTTCGCATAGACACGCTGCACTCTGATCTCACGTTCGACTGCACCATTCGTTCCAACCTGTAGATGTATTGGAAGAACGGTATCAGATATCAGTTGTGCCAATTTACTTTTTTCGATAAAAGCAACCTCCATAAGCTGCGGTAATTTATCACCGAGTAGACAACTCCGTAACAAGCTTCTCGGAGTGTCAAGGGGCAAAACTGTTGTTCACGTGAGAAGTTTATTATAATCAAGTCGCTGAATGATTTTCCATTGTATTTTTGCTATCATATACGCTGTTCAACGAGCTGGGTAAATGTATTTTTGTTTATTTTTGCAAATGTTTATCCGGACAAAGTTGTGCTCAACATCGTCCAAAATTATTATGCAGCTTACGACTACACTTGATTCACCGGAGTCCCAATTCCATGTAGCATTGGGTAATGTGAGACTGCAACCATGACGCCACACTTCAGCCTACTTTCCTCCTGATCTATCAAGATCTATCTTGTTTTGAAATCTAAAACAAATGCAGTAACCAGTATGCATCTGACACCGGAGTTCATATTTTCGTTTAATTTTTACCCGAAGTTTGAAGTTGATATTTAATGATCGATCTTGAATTATACTAGAGCCACCTACCAGGTTTGTACCCGTGGAATGAAATTGAATGATTACGTTCTCGGCAACATTACAGGTCAGAAGAAAAGAAAACCTTCGAGCCCAATTGATATTGCCCGTCGATTCTGATTACCCCAAAACCAGGTGTTCCCACATATTGATATGCATACAAAATGAAGAGAATAAAAGTGGATGACAGTTGGAGGTTCTCTATTGAGAGAGCAATTTTCAGACGATCACTAGGGGAAGAAAATAACAAAAATGATTGAATGCATTCCGTTTGTTTGGTGTGTTCATTTGATTGTTCATTGATTGGGAAACTTCTGCTGAGCGCAACCAAGCTCCCCTCCCACGTTTTTTCTTCATTTTCTTGCTAATCACAAACTTCGACATGTACGTGTACAGATGCAGCGAAGTGATTGAGGATACATTATGCAAACCTGTTTGTCACGTCTCTATTCAACTACGTGGCCGAATCAACTGATCATCGTGATTGTTTTGAGAACGAATATCACGGTGTTCATCACATCCCAATTGTCAATTCGAACCTTTCAAACATGAAAACAGATGACTGCAGTGCGTTTCATGGCTATCTCAGTTGAAAGACAGAGGAATACTGGCCCACCAGCACGTAAAATTTGACACAAACAGTGCTGCCCAATAGCTCGTAGATCAGTGAATATTTCCTTAAAAAATTAATAGGATGCAAGCCGTTAGATATCTGAAAAGAAAGGTGCAGCGTCGGGGAATTGGTAAAACCAACAAGTGGCGACTTCCGGTTACTCCATCCAACCAAATAACACGTGTTCCAATGTTGTGGAGGGTCATAAAGTTGAATATTAGTGTTCGATGCGTGGAAGAAGCTGTGTAGTCATCATAATACACACGAAGTGAACATGTAGGAGCAGTAGACTGAACAACCAAATGTCATATGCTAGAACCAGTGGACTGAGAAAGTAGCCACATCCACCGGAAAAGTGAATGGACGATGGCCCCGACGGACTAATGTTCAATGAGAAGCCGAAGAGGTTGAACGACCTAATGATAATCGTATTCAGCAAATACTACTGTAACGTTTGTCAGTAGACAGTTCAGATGAAGTCCATTGTTGGAACGTACATTTCGCTTTTTATGAACCTTATTTTTCACATAAAGGCACATTACTCGATTGTAAAATCTGCCGTGACATGGCGTGAGAGATAAAAAAAGAAGCTTGATTTGAGACGTCTAGTCTTCTTCAATTGTTCTTTGGCGGTTTGGTGTGCTATCTTCGCAGATAATGTATGATTTCAGTTCCTTAAAGAGACCACAAAGCAGACTGTCATGTCAGAATTCCGTACGATTCCTGCTTACCGAAATTTCTAACGATCGATCTAAATCTGAACTTTCCAAGCAAAACAACGACACCATAGAAGTCACTCCTGTCAGGAGGTTATGCTCACCAAATCCAAAACCAAGATCTTTGATTTCCACCCTCACAATCCTAATTCGAAACCCATGGAGGAATTTATTGAGGTGCGTAAAAGTGGAGTATTCAGCAACAACCATGATTCGAGGTGTGATTCCCTTGAGGAACGAGTGAAACGATGGAAAACCTTATGCAAAATGAAACGGAACGAATGTTTTCAGTTTTTGGTTGTGCTATCTGCACCAAATCGTAAGTGTATTTGCTTGCTCGACGATAGTCAAGTATTGCTGGAATGTATTGAACTGCGTCGAGATGTGGTCATTTATGAAGTGGATATTTGAGCATCACGAACGGAAGACAATGAGTATCAAATAATTATGCACGTCTGTTGGCCAGTTGTGGAACCCAAAGTTGCGGAATTCAGTGGGAAATGACCATATTGCATTTCAGAGGCAGTGGGCCGCTTGATCGAGACCCGGTCAATCATTGAATGAATGCGGAACGTGATGCGTCCAATGCGCACATAAAGTGCTCCGAGTTGTAATGCTTACTGATTTATATGTTAGCGTTGGTGTTGAGTTTGATGAAGCTGGAAACCGTTCAGGAGAAAGCAATTTTGACCACAGATACAAGGCGAGAAACGACAGTTCGATAAGAGTGAACATGTCGAAAACCGACCAATTCGGTAGGCTGATTGAAATGCCTTGCACTAGATTGTGTAAAAGACCTAGTGATACAATTACGGTACGATGATTCCGAAAAGTAATCAGGTCAAATGTCTTTATAAACAAACAGCATACAAGCTAACTTCAATCAGTAGCTTCTTTCAAAACCGAATCTACCGGGTAGGTTTGGGAAAACTCTTTTAGACGAACTAGGATGGATGTTTACGATATATATACCGCATTGGTTGCCGTTGCTATGGTGATGAATGAGGCACAGCTCAAAAACCCATCCTCTGAATGAGTTCAATTTGCATTTCACATGGACCGATTTCTTGACATTAACTTGACACTGTGAACTTCGATAGTTCACTTTGGAAAGTAGACTGACTGATACGTTCGTAAACTGTTGAACTAAGTTATTCAACTAAATTATCATATTATTCGAAAACTGGAAGGCAATGCTGATAAAAAAAGGAACGCAAAATCCAAATCAACTCTATATTTTTAGTTCGGTTGGCATGAGTCTCATTCAAAATTCACTATCTTGCCCGATCCTTTGTTCGTTTAGTCAACTATACATCTGAGAAAAACTGAAACTGAGTTTCGCTCTTGTGAGAGCTCATCACTAAGTCATATCCACCGTTCCATCAAGGATCTGAAATCCAGAGCCAACCTATGGTACATGTATGCATTACCACTAGGCTAACCAGCTGATATCGCGACTGACAATAACCGAAAATGAAAGTTGATTCCGGCTTCGTTTTCAACAACGGTCAGTCAGGTGATTCTGGCTTGTGAGCAACAAATGGCAACATAGTTGACTATATTTTTACTTCAATTGAACCCTCCTCCCTCACTACTCAATCCGGTTTTCCATACCGAAACGGACTAACTTAAGACAGGTAAACTTTCTGGGTGAAATTTCGAATCCAGTTTATTCACAGTTTTCTGCAAAATAACAAAACGATTTTTGAGCCTCATGTTTCACCATTTTGTGTTTAACTGGATGAAGTGCAAATTAGACATGAAAGTGAAATCAGTAGGATGTTTAGCCCAACTCCATATTGTTTAATCCATACTCATACAGTTCAGTTTCTGTCATTTAGCTTTGAATCAGATAATTCTGACTTGTCAACCTGTGATCTACCGCGCAATCAGTTCAACTAAAAATATACATGCACAATAGTCTGAATATCCTTGTTCATTTTTGCCAGCCTCCATTGTCAGGTGACAGCAGTCCATTAATCCATCTTGAACCTCACTGCTAATAATTGAGCAGACAAGGCAGCACCCGCCAACAATGTAGAGGATTTGCGACACCGAGCCACAGAAAGAAGGCTACAAATGCTCGTTGTGGGAAATAAAATCAAATGATTGTTGTATTAAGACGAACGAAAAGTCTTTCCCAATGGTAATGAAAATTTCATGTTGATCGCGCCGCAATTGATGTCATTGTTCGTACTTTTCGCTCATCATTAAACATAAGGTAACTAGTGCACTTAGCTACCTGTCTGGCGTGATCACAAAGTATTAGATCCCCGCGAAACTACTGGTATTTGTTCCTACAATGGAATACAATGAATTTCTAAACAAACAAAATTTTCTTTACTAATAATTAAGACCACGCGGCACATCGTGTTCAATCGTTTTCATTGACTTTACCAGGAGGCACTCCACTTTTGCCTATCACTGGAATCAATTATTAGTGTTTTCTGGTCTCAGGACACAGGGCGTACGCCATAATTGCATCGTACCAGCACTACTCCCAGTATATGATGTATACTTTTATGTAGCATTTGTGCTGAACGTGTCATCAACCACACCCCGACTGGGTGTACACGCGGTCATGGTTGTTGTCTGAATTTCGGTAATCATTTAGGTCACTTGGTGTTTAAAGCTGTGGCTCGCACGCAAACGGAAGGGGAGTTATGACCTCACAGACTGGGTATACACAAAATTGTTTTCCAAAGACGAGTACGCGAAATAAACAACAGTGATCAGTAAGTTAATAAATCTTTGTTTTCAAAAACCAATTGGAATATTAACTTTTGAATGACAGCTAGTGGTGTTGCATCGTTATTATTCATAAAAGGAACGTGTCTTGATAACGATGGTTAATCAGTCCAAATCAATCAAATCTGACACATGAGAGCGAGAGCTTGGGACGGTAGCAATCGATACTGGAGTTTCTCTGGAACGAACCAAATTCACAGGTTGTTCAGAGGTGTGAGTTGTGTTCTAGAGTTATTTTTCAGATACAAATGGTATTTGCCGCTCGACGTCATTTCCCATTCGTTCATCCGGCCACACTAGATGCCACCAACAGCTTTTTATTACATACAATTATAGCGTTAATTTGCGAAGTTAATGCTTACGATAAAAACTGATGCGTCATCTAGTTACATGTTCACCGAAAACGAGCTTGTCGATAACTTTACGTTTTACAGAGCCTTTTAGTTTCCGTAACATATCGCAATAATTCAAAGTAATGTTCATCATTAGTAATTTTTTCCATACGGTCAACCGGACAGGGAATGCTAACAGAACATTTCAAGTCAAGTCAGCAGTAGCTTTATGCACCCGGATGGGTGAATTTTCAGTATTTACACCATATCTGTGGATTCAAATTTACAAACTCATTGCATAATGAAACTGAAAGCAGTAGAATGTGTTTGTCAATGAAGCAAGCATTTGCGCAATTCTGTGGAAATTTCCTCCTTGCCAATAAGTAGATGTGCTAGATATGGCAGAACAGAATTAAGATTAGCAGAGGTACGTGCAAATGAAACTTTAAATCTTGAGTGTGTGGATGATGTAGATACAGCTTTTGAAAATTCGTTGTGTAATGGGTGGTGAGTATCTGAGAGTATTTTGGCAGTAAAACTTCAGCATGTTCGTAGGTACATCGGCCAAGAGAGAGAGCACAACATGCTGACATTTGGAGGCGTTCAATAAGAAACGACAGGACAAGGACCAAGTAACAACGTCGTTTAGCTTGCTTTGAATTTATGAAGTCTCTTCAGGAGTGGATGCTTTGCAACCTAAAACAACGTCGTCAGCGTATTTACAGCCAATGAATGCAGGAGGAATGAGAAATTGTTTGACACGTTGAAAAGAAAAATGGGGGAAAATTGCATCTTGCA
This sequence comes from Echinostoma caproni, assembly GCA_900618425.1. Classification (NCBI taxonomy): domain Eukaryota; kingdom Metazoa; phylum Platyhelminthes; class Trematoda; order Plagiorchiida; family Echinostomatidae; genus Echinostoma; species Echinostoma caproni. Next base: position 31,952 of record UZAN01040694.1, read on the forward strand.
GAACACCAGAAGAAACTGGGCGAGTGAAGGACTTTTTGCTGTTGAGGCATGTAAACTGCCTTCTATTTGTGAAATAATCGCAGATCAATCTGAGTAGCGGTGATGAACATTTGTCTTTATGGATAAAGACCGTTTCTAGTGGACAACACTGGTTAAAACGAAAATTAAAGTAGTCCGTAACATGTTCACGGAGGACAGAAGATTTCTGTTCCGAAAACACCGAAAATTCTGTGGTGGCAGTAATGGATCTTAGTCTTCTAGATTCTTTGATGAACAGTTTCTTTGGCTCACTATCTTGGTAGGCCTTCTTAAAGTGTGTATCGGTTAGTTTTGCTATATACAGTGGGACATAGTTTTAGGATATAATGATCTGAACTGCTCAGAGGAGCACGTTGATGGACTTTTAAAAAATTTCGATCTGTTTGTAGAAACCAAATCAAGTTGTGAACTGAGTCTGGTACCAAATTTTGTAGATCCAGTGTGGTGAGGTATGTTACATCATGTCTGTTGAAATCACCAACCAATATACACAAAGAGTCACTTGTTTTTAATATTATGGAGGTAGAAAAAAGTTAGAAAAATTATTCATGTCAGCCACTGATGTTGTGGATGACAGGTAAAATTTTCCTAGAAGTGTGGAATGAAACCCACTCAAAAAACTGGGCTTACGTTCGATGACGTGACAACTGATTTTATCCGTTGAGTATTCGTAGATGACAATGGTTGATTTACTCCAGTTGTCGCTAACGTAACTTGCAACATCTCCGCCTCGTGTACGGACACTCGTGGGACGGTCAAACCGATACAATTTATGTCCATCCAGTTGTGCAATATCACTGGGGATTTATTCGTGCAGCCGCGATTCCTGAAGCATACTAATTCCCACGTTTTTGTACTCCTTTTTCCGTGTGATGTCTATTACCTCGACTTTTCCCAACAGAGAAAGAACATTGCTTGTCAAAATGAGAGCAATTTGCATTTGACTGGTGCTGCACTGTCAGAGCGACTTGCCAAACTGCTCGATGTTTTCTCCTTCTGTCGTTTTGTGTTTTGATCATCCGCTTGAACTTATTTATTTCTCACATTGTTGGAATATTTCACAAAAGTTGCAGTTCGCGCGATAACACAGAGATTTCATGAACGTGATCGTGTCGGGTAGCATTTTCTGACCATGTAATTGATAAGGATGCGATTTGATGATAAATAAATCCACAAAAGGGTAAATATGATTTTCGGGATAAATGGCGTTGCCGAATTCAAAGACCCCGCTTTTGCATTTTCTCTGTAAGTGCACAAACTGAATAAGAAAACTTTCCCTATGTACGTCTAATACTGAGAAACTTTGTATGCTGATTGTTTGGGCATTTTCACCGCAAATAATTCGTGCAGTGGAAACTTAAGGGCTGGAGGAGCATGGCATATTGAACAAACGACTACAGATTTTAGTATACCCACCACATACGAAAACCAGCACCTGCCTTGAATTTGCGCGGTCATCAACACGTCATAGGTTGCGTTTGAGCATGGTAATCAAGACTATGGTATAGAAGTGTGACCTCGAAACAGCCACAGTAAAGGTTCAGGGGCAACAACGAATCTCTGTGAAAGTATTTTAATGGCACCAATCCCAACTTACTTTACACGTCACTTTTTGCTGAACCATTGTTTCATTTTTAAATTTGATTGAACGGCCGCGAGGTCTACATCTGTTACGTAGAGTCCAACGTCCTGAAGACTGCATCTCTCATGAATCATCGTTAGCACTGCTTTCTCCCTGATCTCGTCAACTGCTGAAAGTATCATCAAAATTTATTGGTCTTTTGTGGAACACTTGCATCTCTAGTGACCTTTTCTCATTATATAACCAAAATATTTTGAATAATAAGTGACACAATAATCATAACTAAACTTGAACCATAAATCAGACGAACCGTACCCGCTCATGACTGCATTTACAGGAGGACTATCCGCTCAAAATCTAGTTCTATTCAGACTAAAGAATATTTCAAACTCTGGTAAATGTTTGAGCTACTGCGTCAATAACGAAGGGTGCTTTCTTTTGCTATTATGATCAAATGCCTCATAAGTAGCCGCTTTTGATGCGGTGTAACTCGTGTCCACCCGTCTGCATGTTCACGGCCGGTTTTCATTTAAACATTTATTGAGTTGCAATGAAGATATGGGATTCCTCGTAGAACTTATACCACAGCGCAAGAAATGATAATAATCGAACTCTTATTTACGGCAATATCAAGAAAAAACACCCAGATTGATTAGATTTGGCAGGAGAATCTTTCTACGGATTGCTGTACTGAAAAATTTAGCGAATTTTACTAGTGATCCGTCTCTAGTGGTTTGGAATGCTACAACCCACCACCAACACCAAACCCCGTATATTATCACCAAACTGTTTTTACATAGCTCCCATGTATAGTTTAACGTCCAGTTATACAGTATTTTTCAATATTCTCATCATGGACAATAAATGAATGTCGTGTTTCATGGTGGGTTCTATCGATATGTCATTTTTGAGGAATGACATCTGATTCAAGGCTACTGAATGGGTTAAGTTACCGGTAAAAACCCGCTGGAGTTGCATTGTTATTGTTAGCTCGAGATTTAAATGCGGAGTAAATGCCGAAAAGAGCAGCTTGAGTATGATAGCACTTCTGTCGCTTTGTCCCGGCTTCGTTGCTTTTATCTAAGAGCGTGTTCCACGAGGAGCACCGGTTATGGCCAGTAGGCCATTTTTCCAAATAGGACAACTCTTCATTCTGTTTGAATATGGTGAACGCAAACTGGAACACCGCTAATGAACTCCGGCTTCTTTATGGCCTCAAGCGTCCAATCTATTTGTGGCTTCTCCTTCGTTCTTCTAGAAGTTTGAGTTGTCTCTTCAGTAGAAGGTAGTACAGGAATTTTGGGTTTGATGTTTGTCACTGGAAGCACAGCATCACGCAAAAGAGAAAGTAAAGAGTAAAAAACAGATGATCTTTCTTCATCTCTTAGGCGCTATAATATAACTAGGTCTGAAAAATGAGACCAAAGCCATTTAAAAAGGCGTACCCGCTGAACAAACTGCAACAGTTAAGCCAAAACAATAATATCAAAACATGCCCACAATGGTACATAATACGCTGCTATACATGGAAAAATGAGCAGAATTACCTTTGAATAAAGAAGTGTAAATTCAGAAGGACTGAAACACACAAGATCAGAACTTCGGCATTCATATATTTGATGACTATCATGACCTGTACAACTTCGATTTTATTGATAAGTTATATCATTGTATTGACAGGTTCGGTTTTCCAATCTTCAAAGTTTTGCATTCATTTGAAGGTTCTTGCCCTGTTTGATTTGATATCGTATCCATCAAATTTAGAATTAATTTCTGTCATAACATTCATAGTTATTAATTTCACGTACTCATGAAATAGGTCTGTAAAATTTCAAATTAACATGGTAGCGAACAGACATTCATCTTGAATAATAAGTTGTTACGTGAATAAAGTGGTTTATTTTAAACAGCACATCGTGGATCTCTCTCGAGCATAAATTGTTTTCATACATCTTGTCCTTGGTCGCCCTCACCCACCCCGCCACCGTCACCTTAGATTAAGGAATATTGAATCTCCGGACCGGAATCAATAATTCCGGCTTCACATTGTGCCCAATCGACGCACTAAAGCCATGCAAATGAAGCCAATTTTCAAATCAACCACAACCCTACCAGAGACACAAACACATACACAAACCTTACCTAACCACGGGTAAATCTACCGACAGATGATTGGGATCTCGTATTCAAGTGAGCATTTCATTGAAAATGGTATACGAATCTGATCAAAATGAAAACACTTTTCATTTCGACTTGACTGATCCACCCAAAACAGGTTTGGTCTAAAATTTGAATACCTTTGAAAAACCTCTGCCGTCTAGCTCCCTATTATCAGTTATAATGGAAACAATGAGGGATTTTTCCTTTCTTTGATGAGTCCAATAAACGGTACGCATACGCTTTGTTCTCAAGTTGACACGTATTGTCTTAAAGTATGAATTCTGTCAAGAATACCAGTAATTTTTGGTGGAATGAAACAAGTTTATTTGATTCTTTTCTGTGAAGAGTTCCTTCAGTCAACCAGTTCATCTCACTGGGGTTCAACTATGACTGAGCAGAAAACAGGCGGCTATTTAATTAGAGTTTTTTTAACATCACTGGATCGTTCTTAGGAAGGCACTGAAAATTTGTTCATCGAATAACCGTTCACTGGCTGATAACGTCCCTTAGTAGGCTCTGTAATATGTGATTTTGACCTGTAGCGAGCTGCTAAGGATCAGTCCGCACAACTCAAACAGTCAGCATGCTAAGCAAATAATTCTTCTTATCCGGGTTCAAATCCCAGTGGGTTAAGGTAAAATTCCTTGTTGTAGCCCAAACTGCTCTGCACTGTTACAAAGGCTGTTCATGGGTATACTAACCGTAGATTGTGCGTGATGAATACAGCTTATTAAAGAATTACGTTACCCATAAATGTATTTATACTTACACATCTGTTCGAGATAAAGTATGATTGACTACAAAAATGAGGGTGCCACTCGGGAATGAACATTTAGGAAAATCTTGATTTCTTCTGATCCATCACAACCTGAGAACTTTGTATTGTCAAACGGGCCAATGTTGACCAATTTGTTACGTAGATGCAGCGATTGTAGTAATGGTAGTCGTAACATGCAATGAACATGAAACACGAATCACGGATTAGCAGTCACGGACGTCACGTAAGCATTGAACCACACTGGC